>JAWLRI010000700.1:1122197-1188825 GCA_034781795.1 Crypturellus tataupa | reverse complement strand
CTCTGCAGAGCTGCTCTCCAGCAGGTCGGTCCCCAGCCTGTACTGGTGTCTGGGGTTGTTTCTCCCCAGGTGCAGGATCTTGAACTTGGCCTTGTTGAATTTCATGAGGTTTCTCTCTGCCCAGTTGTCCAGTCCGTCCAGGTCCCTCTGGATGCCAGCACAGCCCTGTGGGATATCATCTACTCCTCCCAGTTTGGTATCATTGGCAAACTTTATCCTCCGTCATCATCAGTCCTTTGTCGTATTTTGATTATCAGTAGCTTGCATACTTTGTTTTTCTCAAGCGAGTCCTCGAAGCGTGATCACAGCATGAGGTTGTGTTACAGAATACATCTTGCAAAGTCAGATACAACACATCGCTTCTGATATTCTGGTGCATGACATTAAGTGATCATTTCCTTCAATCACTTTTATACTGACACTCTTTGAGGTCAGAGATCCAATATAGCTTAAATCTGCATTTTTTGAATCTATTTTAACAAAATAAGAGCTCTTACTCCAGCCATCTAAGGCTACATCCATGAAAATTTCCCTCCCATAATTAGAATTTGTTCTATAGGAAGTCCAAGCATAACAGATTGGGTCAAACCAAGGACAAATTGTGGTCTGTTTGGGATAAAATCGAATATAAACTTGTTTATGGCAGAATGAACAGAATACAATATGACATAACAGCGATACTTGACAAGAACCAAACAGTGAAGTTATTGTACACCTTTTGACAGTGGAGTTGACAATATTAATAATTTTAATAAAATGAGTTATATTGGATATTTGATCTGTGTAGACCAAGTCAGGACTCATTCCCATGAGCTATATAATTGAAAAGGTGATACCATGCATAATATACTTATGTATACAGACACACACACACATCTACGCTCTGTAGATGTGGCAGTTGGCACATAGTTGGAATACCACGAGCGTATATGGATGTTTCCCCTCCAGTCCTCCTCCTTGCTTGGCATTCCAGCTTTCTCTTGCTACTGCTCTACTGTTTACTTAAATACATAGACTATACTTTGTATATAAATAGATTTAGATACCTTAGTACTTAGAATTCCAGCTCTCTGTTAACTGCTGCTTCCACTGCGAGATGCCCCCAAATGCACATTGTCTGAGGCTATTGTTCTTTCAGAGACATCAATATCAAATATGCAGAACAATTTCTGGTTCAAATTAGGCTCTTGTTAATATATAATCAGTAATGGGAATGTGTTAGTTAGCTACAGTGCCCTGCCTTGGGGATCCTATTTCTCCATTAATAGATGTAATTAAGTGTGAAAAAAATCAAGCCTTATTCCATTTTGGAAAAAATGAGGAGAGGGAGGAAAAAAGATTGGATATGACACTTTCATTTGAGTCAAAAAATTGAAAAAAATGCCTCACTCATCACTTTACAACTTTTTTTCTTACTGAGTAGGAAACAGACATTTAAGATGTGCATATAAACAAGCTAAATTTGCCAGATAACTGACTTCTGCTGGAAGAGTTGTAATACTTGATGTAATGAAAGCAGAAATCCTGTTAAAACGAACGTGAATTTGTAATCTCCTTTCTGGAATGCGTTTTGACTCTGTTTACCATTACCAGCCCATTTCAGAAGGGAGTGAGGGCTGTGCTGCATTAGATGCTCCTTGTAGCCCGTTACGTCCTGGGCCTGAGGAGCAACATGTAGCTGGTGGTCTACAATGTGTGGTGGGCCCTTCACCTGCGCCAAGACTGTCCCTACCTTCACAGGCCATATGTATGACAGGAGGGAACCAAGCGCAAAACTTGTCTGTAGAATGACACATACTTGATTCATGAACACAAAAATCCTGTTGTCAGACCTAAGTCCCTCCAGTAGATTTAGGTCCCCCTCGGTGACAGTGACCAAGGTCAGGAGAAGCACTTTCACCTGAGAAGGAATGGAGTGTGAATGGAGACAGAGGGACTAGAGCTGTATTATATTTCATACAAACATAGTTTAAATATAGACCACTTCCGATACTCACCGTTTCTTCCAGTATCTAGTTAAAATTTACGACACTGAAACAAGCCTAGGCAGAAACACTGGAATTCCTTTATCTGATTTCTCAGAGATAAACTTGTGTAAATTTTTGAAGAAATTAGAATAAGAACAGATACATTAAAAATACATACACTTTACAGATGCATTTTAAAATCCCAGTACCATGTCACACTTATTCTTGAAATATTATAGCTGGATTTCTGGCAGTAGAGGAAGATAAACAGACATTTGTGTTTCCTAAGGAAGACAAAAATCCAAAAATCTCTCTCAAGGAGGAGAAAAGCCTGGTCAAACACTTCAGCATGGAAAGAGGGAAATTTTCTGTGAAAGAGTATTGTTATGGCAAGCCAAAAAATACTATTGATTAGGCAATGGAATTTCTGTCAGGCATAAAGCAAAATTTAGGTTAGTAAAGACCTGGCACAGAGGACCCATCTCTGGGTCTTTCTTGTTTGCTAGGCAGTACTTTTAAATTAGCGTAGCCATTTCCAGGCTGTTAAAAGCGAGATTGCCTCCTTTCGTTGCTATATGTGTGATAGCAGTGAAGGATGAGGGATGTGGGAGTCAGTACCCAGCCTGAATGCCAGATGCAAGAAGCCCAGCTCAGTCCCAAGCACAAACTGTCAACCAATTGGACTTATTCGCTGTGAGTGAACGTAACATTTGCCTGCATAACACAGCTTTTAACTTTCTTTTGTTTGATAGAGGAGCCATTAAAAACAGTAGTTGGAACCTCATTGGAAACTCTAATACTGCACTGAGTTTCAGCTCAGTTTTCTGCTCAATTAGGGCTATTAAAGTCATCTTGACATTTGAGAAGTTAAGACGATTTACAGAATACATAAGTTCAAGCTCAGTGGATAAAGGATGTGTTTCTTTGTGAACCTTATAGATTTGATACTAAAAAAAAAAAAAAAAGTCAGTGTGTCCTACTCAATTACTCCCCATTACAATGCCAGATTCCCATCTGGCACTATAAACTGGAACTGACGATAGGCAGCAGTCCTGATTTGTGATGTGAAAGGCTAAATAATACTCAGAAATAACTGTCAATCTCAGATAGAGATGGAGTCTAAGCAGCACATCTGAATAATTTATTGTGGCAGCATAATCTGCAGATTTCAGTTGTGATTAGAATATAAAACTCTATTAAAGACTAAAAAGTACAGAGCATAAAGCTCAGAATAAATCAAAATCATAAAGCCACTGCTAGCAAGAGGAAAGGAAAAGTTCTCTGAGGAAACCCACTAGAGCTACGTGTTACAGAAGTCATTTCTGGAGATGCTAGGAGCTTGCTCTATGGATCTGGATAACTGAAGTTGAACCCCTTGTTAATCCCTGCTTTTCTCAGAATATGTCGAGTTTTCTGTGACTAACACAAACTGCGGGCATCAATATTTCTGAAAATCTAGCCTTATAGGAATGTAACTTTGAATTCAGGATCTCTAATTTTTTTTTATGTATATATGTATATGTCTATATATATATATATGTGCACACATACACACCAGAGTAACACCGTAAGCCCTATGCCTCACTTCTTACTCTGAGAACTATTGCATTATCCATACTAAATGAAGTTCGATACTAAATAAAAAACAGAGAAGATCAGCTTTATAAATGCAGAACAGTGGTTCTCTTTGTCTTAACCTCTTTTTTAACAACGTGATAGGAGAGTTCTGTATTTTTACCTCAGCAGCTACTTTATGAGATAAGCCCTAACTTATGCTGAGATGCTTTTTTAAGAATCAGACAGCTGTAAACAGCCTATCACTTTTTTGTCTTAGGGTTTTGAAGGTGCAACTGCTTGTAAATCCACCCCAAGAATACAACTTTGGAGACTGCAGCTGTCTCTCGCCTCTCACACAGTGGGGTCTCAGCCAGTGGTGGTGGCTCCCGGGCAGTTTATGATGAGTATAAATAAAGAAATCAGAGCATGCTACACAAACCCAGAGAAGCAGAACACGAAGGAAAAATGAAAAAGGCAGAGGTCCAGATTAAAACCTGATGGATAGAAATGCAGGAGCAATGTTTGCACAGACGTCTCCCAAGGGAACCTGTGCTCAGTCTCTCCCTGTGAAGGCTGTGAAGAATGACACAGAGGGAACAGAGATTGCATTTTAGATGCAGCAAGGAGAGGGTAGAAACTTCTCTTGAAATAAGAGCAAAATCTAAAAAATGTGCTTCCTCAGCAAAAAGTGATAGCTAAATTAAACCTTCCACTGGGAAGAGCTATCAGCTGAGAGAAGGGAGCTGTAAACAAAGTGGCTTCTTGTAATTATATTTTTTTTTTGTGGCTATTGATAAAACTCAAAATACTTCCAGAAAAAAAAAAAAAAAAAAGAGAGAGAGAGAAAGAGACAGATCCCACTATAGGTTAAGGCAGCTGTAAAACAATCCAGGCAAATATGGGCATCACAATTCAGACTACCTCTCTAGATTTCTTAACTAGCTATATTCACTAAACATGTGAAGCTTTGGACAAAATGAAAAAGAATTTTAGAAGAGGAGAACTCCAGGGTATAATTCACATCAACAAAAGCATACGTTTATAAAACAGCATATAGCTAGTAAACAGTCAACTTCAGAACATGCTTCCAAACGTGGAAGCATGATTTCTACCATGTACTTTCCACTTCAGGTTTCTTTTTTGTTTTTTAATCTCAGGGCAAATGCCAGTTGTCCTAGTCCCATCACCCTGTCCTACATATTTTGGAGCCCAGTGAGCTGCTGAGTTAAATCAGTGGTCCATCAGCCTGGTAGTCTGACCCGACAGTGGCAATGGAAGATGCTATTTAAGGGCACGCATGCGCCTCACCACATTCTCACACTCTTTTTATTTTAGATCCTTGCCGATTCTTTTCAGTATCTGTTTATATACTTGTTGGCCATTAACGTGGTTTATAAAATTGCTGGCCATAAATGCCAGCATAAATGCCATAATTCCTTGCTCAGCCCGTGATGCTGCCTCAACAAAGCCCAGCAGCAACACGTTCCAGAGGTTCGCAACCTGCTTTCATGATGCTTTTTCTTGCATCTCTTCTTGACTGTCCTGCTTGTTTCAGTCAGTGCCCCTGTCTGGGGTATGTGATGACTGAGAGCACTGCCCCAACCTGTATAGCCTCCATGACTCTGCCAAGCTCAGTGAAATGCCCCCTCAGCCTTTTCTAGGTGGGAATATCCTGGGATGTTTGACAGCTTTACAAAGATGCCTTTCATTAATCAAATGCCACTGGCAAAACAGGCAACAGTTTTTGCAAGGCCACGAGAGCCCTTGCAAAGTACAGCAGTTCCCTTTATGAAGCAGCATTTACCAACAAGAATTACCATACTTTTATCCCTGCATTTAGCAAAAGAAAATAACTGTAATAATAACTGGCAAGCTAAGTCCTGATATAATTCATTGCAATAGGGGCTGGGTGCTTTTTTTGTTTAGTTTCCTTGCCCTTCCCTGCACAGGACATGTAAAACCTGCTCCACTGCGTAGCAGTTTGTAATTTATCTATCAAAGGTATTTATAGAGCACTAGTTACACAAGCATTCAGGATCTAACCCCACTGATGCATTAGAAGAAAGAGAATAAGTCTCATTACAACAGACCGATAAAGCATTATTCTCTAGCAAAAGCCTTGGAAAAAAATCATTTATATAGCTTCTTTCGGAAAGCTAAAGATTTTGGAAAAATATTAATAATGGAAAAGTTCCAGCACAGATGCAGAAATGCATAAATGCCAACAAGATTTCTGCAGAAAAGGCAAAGAGGATATCTGAAGCTACGTAAAAATACTTTGGTTGAGGTTAAAAAAAAAAAAGTAAATGAAATTCAGAAATCAAAAAAAAACGTTCTTATATGTTTCTTATGGTGAAAGAGTTATATATTGCTTCATTTATTTGAAAACCATTTCAGAGAGTTCCACTCCTGACCAAGTTCCCAAGCAGATTTAGTAAACATACTTACTAAAAACTCATCCAGATTGATGAAGAGATGATTTCTCTGGCAAACCTGATGGCAAGGCTGTCAGTCTTGCAATTGAGTTTGGTGTGATTGTAGTATGAAGACGAAGGTGTGAGGCCAGTGCTCTCCCATAGACGTCGGTCAGCAGGAGGTTGAGGATTTGGAGGCTAATGAGGGATAGAGGGAAAAATCCAAATCCAAACACCCTACGAGAAGCAAAAGAGCAATGGATATTATTCTGGACACTTTGATCAAGCTGCATCCTGTGAATTCTTGTTTTTCCTTACAAGCACAGTATCAAAAAAAATATTAAAAAAGAAAAAACACAAAAAAGTGCAGCTCTTGGAAAAAAAATCAGAAAGAATCAAGAAGAGCAGCCTTAATCCTAAGATTAAAAGAAATGAATTATGAGAACAAGTTAGAAAAATATGTTTTTAAGTGGGGATTTAGTAGAAGTGACCAAAATCATAAATAACCAAGATAACAGAAACTTCTTTTTTAGCTTCAGTGCTGAAGACTGGATAAGGGGAACACAAACAGAATTTAAAGAAAAATAAATTGAAAGTAAGCATTAAAAAATCTCTTTTCATCTCTGATAGCAGTAAGCAGGTTAAATGACCTACTGCTCAAAGCTGTGAGGTTGATGACCTTGGGATTACTCAGGAAGGAGGCTGCGCTAGAAAGTGCTGTAAAAATAATGAAGCTGCTCTGAGTGAAATAGCTGTTACTCGGAGGTTCCCACAGGCTCTGCTTGTTTAAACATTGCCACTTCAAATACCATCTACCAATGCTAGTAATTCCACCCTTCCACACTGTGCTTTATCAAAGTTGTAGAAACATGAGGCATTTTTTAGATCAGGAAAGTGATAAGTTCCTGCAAGAGGTAACTTGATACTTAGGATGTGCCATCAAGGCAGCATTTTGATGGGTTTGGTGCAGGAGAAAGTAAACGCTGCTGGAGTATGAGCGTGTAACAAGCAGAGTGATGCTAAGTGAACAAGAACAACCATCCGACGTGTGTGCTGTGAAGTAAACCCATCTGTTATCTTCTATGGTGTAAGTGCTAAAAGGGAAGGTTTCTTTAGGCTGAAAGCACTATAAGACAAGCTCTTGGAGACCATCAGGCTATGTAAGAGCACATACATGAGCACGAGGAGCAGAGTATTTGGTGCACAAGGATCCTCCTACAAGGCACTTCAGGAGTAGGACCTGTTGGAGGCATCGTCCATGAAGGCTTCCCAGAGAGTCCTTCTTCGAGGCAGTTGCGAAGGACCAAGCACACGTCTCACTTTCGTTCCTCCACTTTGCCACCTGCAAGATCGGCTTAAACTAGAGTTCTGCAAACTGCTCTGGCTTACAACCTTCATGAGACACACAGAAAAGTGTATCCTGCTAAATCGAGGGCTGAACCACCGGTCCAAAGCCCTTTAAAATCAAAGGCTTCCCTGAATTTGGGATCAGAGCCATTTCTCCAGCAAAAGGGTTTCCACTGCCCACTCACATTATGTTGACAGTAATCTATGGCCTGCCTTAAAGGGCACCAGAAGGACATGAGGGACTGGGGAAGAAGTATGTAGATCAGAATTGACTCAGAAATCAGTAATTTAGTCAGAGCTATCTTGTATGTTAGCGCTTTAAATGGAGTAAAGGTGTGTCGAGACTGATTCCATAAAACCCAAGCAATCTTAGAGCATTCGAAGAGATTCATTTTTAAAAATGTTAATATGTTAATAAAGCTGAAAAGATTACTTTTCTGATCTTTTTATTACCCGCAAAACATTTTCTTTAGATAGTGAATGAGAATTTTATGACTAGGGGAAAAGGTTCTAGCAGTTATTCCACCAGCAAAGTCTCGTTTGCCCAGCTCTTGCATCCTGTTTCACGACCTCCATCCAAGCACCTCGATGCCCTTCACAGATATGAGACAAGTCATTTTCTTTTACAAGACACGTCTAGATGTTGCTGAAACTAAAGTTTCCCTTATTCTTGAGAGCTCACATACACTAGAGGGATTAAAGTATGTCAGTTATTCGATCGCATGCATCCGCACAAACCCCACTTCAGAACAGAAATTGAAGAATTACTACCCAATTAGTAAGTTTTGGCTTTTCTAAAGCAATTCTTCAAACATAGTAACATTAAATGTTGAAAGTTCTTCCAAATACTTGCAGAGCAGGGGGAAATCTTTTGCTTTGCTTCTTTTGGATGTGGGAAGTAGGTCAGATATATATTTTAATGGAGATGATTTTATTGAAACTGGTCTCCTCTCTCTGGCATTACTGCAGTAGTAGATAAATATAAGTGGGAGGATAGGTAGGAAGTACAGGTCACCACCTGGAACAATTTAAGTTGTGAGTGTTGGCCAACGCAACCCAAACTCTAATTTTCTTTTGTTTTCTTTTACAACAGTTGTAAAAAGTTTGAAATATATTTAGGCAAAGACATCACACTGACCTAGGAACTAGTAAGATTTTTAATTAGGATTGAATCAGTCACCTCCCAAACAGGAGAATTTTTTTTTTTTACTAAGGTTTTTGGTTATTTCATAATCGTTTCTAATTACATATTCAAAGACATGGTCTTTTTCAAAAAACTTCTATCTACCTCCTTGATTTAATTATGCAGATAATAGATGGGTGTGAAGTTGACCCATTATTATGCCATTCATCCTTTGATCCTTTCTTAGAGGTGTCTTTATTTACAATACTTTGATCAAAGATGTGAAAGCAAATTTAGGCCACACGATATCAAAAAACGATAGGTCCACTGCAGATTCCTGAAACAGTCAAGATATCATCTATTTTTTTTCTGTCTATAAAAACTTCTTAAGACTCATTTATTTAAAGCAACACAACCAGTTACTGCAGTTAGTATCAAGGAGAGGTAGAGGATCAAGACCATGGAACTGGCACTTGCTCAAGCCCTTTGAATGACCCCTCAGAGATGACTGATGAAATCACACTGCTTACGTCTGTCCTTTCCAACCTCTTGGAGCAGTGTCTAAAAGGAGGAAAGCACAGACCCCCGGGCACGGCGTTGTGCAGAAGGGGAGCACATCTGGCCAACATCACCCTCGCTAGGCTGCATTCCCCATAGCTCACCCTATAACTCAGTGTTTAAAAGGGAGATTGTCTGGCAGCAGCATGTAAGACCATGGACTACCCTTCTTTGTGCCTATCCTGGTCCATGGTTCTGCCTCAAGCTCTTCCAAAGTCCTCTTTTCTTGGAGGGCTGACACCCTCCAATGGTAAATAGGGAGATTTTTGTCTGAAGAATAACATACAAGCAGTTCCTAATAAATTTATAACCCACTATTTTTCTTAAAGGAAGAATTATCAGTCTGCAATTGCCAAATCCATTACCATTGGGTTCTGTTCGGGGCATTTTTTTTAATGAGTATGGATTTGGCATTTGTGACTCCTCTGGGGAGCAGTATTAAAGCCTCTGCAAACTTGCTGGGAACCTTGGATTGGCATGGTCTCGAAAACTGGTAGCTCTTCTGTATGTTGAATTCAATGGCTTGAGAAACACATCTTCTTTTGACACATCTTTAGCCTCCAGTAGCAAGTCAGCTCTGCCTTCTGCAAGGGGTAAGACTGAGCAACCTTCTCTCCAGCATCCTCTGGTGAAAGTGGTAGTGAGGAAACCATCCAGCTTCTTTGCTATAGTCATATTGCTTTTAACTGCTCCATTAATTCCAAGACACTGGTAGACTTGCCATACTTTGATTTCTACTCCTGACTTTTAGGAAAGCTTCTCTGCTAGGATGGATAGGAGACGCTGTAGCAAATTAAACATCTCTTAAGACTTCAGGTTTTGTAGGTGTTAAAAAAATCCCTCTCCTCACAGGGGATATTGGTGAGAATATAGTTTTGCATGCAGGTTATTTAAGAGGAAAGAAAGGACGTGTGACTGGTAAGACTTCAAAAACTATACATGTCCACACCAACAATTTCCTGGTTCATCCTTATGGAAGCAATATCCAAATCATTTATTTTACTGAATTTTGCATATATGCAAGTAAGTGTATATATTTAGAAGCTCGATCTCTGAACAGCGAAAGTCTCTAAAGGGGGCAAAAGGCACTTCCCACTAGCTAAAGGAGCGTGCTACCAGCCGCCCTGCTCGCTCTGCGCCTGCGTGCTTGGCAAAGGCCCACGCGCCCAGGCCATCTCCTCCAGCCGGAGCACAGGGCAAGGTCTCCCCTTCGCCTTCGCCCGCCCCGTCCGCAGTCCCCGAGCGGGCTCTCATCACGGAGCCAGGTGGGAGCCATTCCGACAAGCGCTGCTTTGCTCCTGCGTGCCTGGCTTGGCTCCCGCCTCATCCGGGACAGGTCAAATTCCCAATTTCTCATTCAGACGGGATGCCCGCGGCCCGAGGCGGGTGTCCTGCCCTCAAACATGAGGCACTGGCACGTACGTGGGGTTTTCTTGAACCTGGAGGCCTTGGACTCCCTTCAAAATGGCAGAAATCAGAGATCTGTACAAGATCCCATCTGCACTTGCCATTAGACTGACTCCAGAAGAGCAGGAGACCACATTTATATCAAAAAACGAGGTTTAGAAATTAAAGGGAAAGCAATGCTCTCCCTGCTGCCCTCTTTGCACATGCCCAGATGTATCCAGATTTCATGAAAGTCTCTCCTCAGAAAGACAGGAAGAAGGTCTGTGCATCTTACAGACCATCTGCACCCTTAGTACTTTCCTTATTTACTCTGAAATGACAGCAGAAGTAAAACAGCAGGTCAAGCAGCACTGTCCCACCACTAGCAACCTGCATGTATTTAAATTACAAGTTTAAATAATAATACATCAAACATAACTCTTGATAGATGCTTACTAATGTTTTCTTTAGTCTTCTGCATGAAACTATTATAAACACTTTTCTCTGATGCCTTTTTTTTCTTTACTGGAGAAGGAGCAGAACTCTTCCTGTTTTTCTGCATCAATAAATAAATTATTTTTACATCTCTCTCTCTCTCTGTCTCTCTCTCTCTATCTATCTATCTATATACATATGTAATTAACAGTGATTTAAATATAGAAATGTATGGATGCAAGAAGGAAAATATTCCCATTGCTTGCCTATTTCTGTATTTCAGTGGGTGTTTAGGTTACTTTAGTCACATTACTTTAAAAGAACAGAGAACATATATAGAATTTTGTCAATTCTACTGCAGTTATTTGACTTGTATAACTGTACATTATTATGCAATTGAGGTAAATATATCCAATATTTGCAGTATGTAAATATATTTCATAATGCTATTCAGAAATTCCAGAATATCACAGCAGCAATCTAAAATCTAATTGAAATAATGCAATAAAAATAGCATTTCTTTCCTGTTTCATATATGCAATTTACATTTGCTTGTTCTAAAAGAGCCTCACTGCCACTTTTGCTGGCTTTGTTATATTCATGCTTGTGCTTCTTTCATGCCAGCCATGTCAACCAATGTTTCACTACTTCTTCTCTTCTAATATAAAGCAAGACCTCAGCAACTCACAGGCACTCTTGACCTTATATAACCGGCCCTTCTTTTTTCAGGAAGTCTTCATTTTCCAAGAGTTTCCGTTAATTCTGCAGTCATCTCTGTCTGACCATCCTGCACGAACAATGAGAGACCAAAACCAATACTGATTTCTTTCCTTTGTCTCAATGCACCAATAAGGCAGCAAAACTGGCCTCTAACTTCAAAGCAGCCCAACCTTTTTAGTCTGTTAGTATTTTAAATCTCCCAGACCAAAGATCCTTTCTATCAAATCCAAAACTCCGGAAACTAGACTCAAGCCCTGCCTGACATCTGTCCTCTTCTTTCCTCTTAGGTGTGTTTTATTTTTAGCTCAGTTTTTCTTATGAAAACCATGTGGACAGAACTGCAGAATTTCGGCACTGGTGGTTAGAAGCCTTCTTGACATTCACAGCTAAACCACTGATTCGGTTTTCTCTCGACTACTTGCTGGATGACCTCAGCAGTGAGCCAGGTGAGTCCTTGCTGGGCTTTTCCCCCTGAGTCCTAACTCTGCATGTTTTGAATTAAACCCTAGCACACTCTACCCTGGTACATTCCTTTTGATTCAAACATTGCAAAGAACCTCACAGCTACATAAGACAGGTCCTCTTTCCATACGGCATACAGCAACGTTTTGAACAATTAGAAGTTGTAACTCCCAAACCAACCTGTCCTCAAAATTCATACTGGAAATACATCTTTTTTCCGAAGAAGAAGAAGGCATCATAAAACAGGGAGTAAGGGATGCGCTACGGCCCTTAGGAGCTGCAGTCAGGTATCAACGGACAGGCAATTTGCTTTGAGATACTTGAGTTACGAGCACTAATTTGTCTCTCTCAGTGTTCATGAGGGAGCTTCCTCCCTTCTCCTCTGCAGGCTCATTAGCCTCATGTCAGGGGACACACGCGGGTGAAACCCCGTGTTCTCCCTCATGCCATCCTCCCAGATGTTCCAGTGATGTCTCTGACACGAGATGGAAGACAGGTGCTTACACCCCCATACCAAGAAACAGCAAAAACCTAGGGAGACCTAATCAACCGTTGAACAGCTGCTAGCAGGAACCATTTATTGGAAGATTTAAGGCCTCTTGTCATGAGCACAAAACACTGAGCCGTGGGAGACTCCTGGCCTTCTCGGGGGTCTGGACTCACGAATCTCCAATTTGGGGTCTTCAGTTCTGCAAAACTGCAGGCTTTAATTCAAAACAGTACTCTGCAGTTAATTAGGGATCTTGTTAAGGGAACCAAACAGGGTTTTGCTTTGTAATAAAATTATGAAGTGACCGCACCATGCAATGGGTAGCCACTTCTTAAAGGGAACATGGTCACGTTTGCTCTGAAACTCGGAAACTTGGTCTTTAACCTTTCAAACCCATGGAGATAGGTAAGATTTATGTTTTCTTATCTGTTTCTGCTGTGGACAATGCTGAACCTGCAGATTTTGACAAAGTAAAAAATGAATGTGCTCCGTATTTTCCTAAATTGGAAGCTCCCGTGGTGGCTAAACTGTGGAGATATTCTTGGAAAGACAGCCTGGACTGGCAAGCAGGCACTGGGTACTTTTTGATTGTATACACTGTAAATGCAGATCATCATCGAGAAGCCAAGTACTACTCGATACTGGGAAAAGGTACGTGACACATGAAAGTAACTGTCATTTTAAGGCTATGTCATATTGTTGTTGTAGATTTCTAATGTACATTTAATTACAGTGATTAAAAGCACTTATAAATTATCAACTAGGTCTTTGGGAATATCACTGCTTTTATTTCACTCTGCTTTAATTTATTGTTCCCAAATAAAGCACAATTATCATTTACAGCCAGCTGCTCCTGAAGCATACCAGAGAAAAAGGATTTGCTTCTGAAGTTCTTTCTCAAGTGCTCTTCTTTTCATTATTTTTCCCCCCCACAATCAGAAATGTCTGTATTTCCCCCTTTTTGGCCAAGGGACAGACCAGTCCTGTTGACCCCATTAGTCTCGAGACCAGTCCTCCTAAGCTTCCGAGTAGATAAGAAAATTTGATGAGTAACTTGGACATGTTTTCCCATTTTTTTCTCCTCAGAAGGTACCTGAACCATACAGCACAGCATTTACCAGGCTTGGCAACAGGCTGTCCTAGCACAACCCTCAGAAGAATTTCATGAATGCAAGTAAGAGGAATGAGATGATTTATGTTTTTCTGGGCTGCTGCAGAAAATGTCTTGGAAAAAGGATTAGCAGATGCTTATCACAGCCAGCATTTTCATGAGAAGAGCCGACAAAGTCAGAGTGATGTTACTCCCTCCATCGTCTGCTGGAGTTCACAGGAGGAGCACCCAGTTTCACGAGATTCCTCCCCAGCTACCCAAGGCCATGGAGCAGAGGGGTGTCACAGTTCGCTGGGAACGCTCAGATTTACACGACAGCAAACTGTGTGGAACAAACTTCAGTTTTATGAGCTCATTAGGTAAAAAAAAAAAAAAAAGAGAGAGAATAGAGCAAACAAGGGCTAATGTCTTCTCTTTAGATTGTTACTTCTCTAGCTACTTATCTCACTAGTTCATTAGCTTGATAATTCATCCTTCCTCCCCTGCAGCTGGACCTCTCCTGCCTCTCCTGCCCTACCTCCATCTGGTCAGCTGAGCCAAGCCCTGTTTGGAGTGGGAGAGGGACCACAGGATCCTGCTCCAGAAGCCGAGAGACCCTTGTGTTCCACTAGCCAAGCAGAAGGAGGCCCTGCAGCAAAGAGCAATGCTAATGGTTGTTTAACGGAAATGGAAGCATGTTGGAGAAAACAAAAGAGAAGTTATTTATTTGTAAATGTCATTAGTGTGTCATCTGGTCTGGTCTGTTGTAATAAAACAGCCAATAATGGCATTTATAAACATCTCATCAATTTACTGAAAAAAAATGATTTGGGCTTAAATGGAACAAGTTCCTTTCCACACATTTAGGTGACACAGGAGCATCACAGCCTTACCTGGGTCAAGAGGTGGGCACGTGGCAAGAAGGCTGCACATGGCAAGCCACAGCCAACAGGGCAATGCCCACAGTGACATGAACTTTGCATTGGCCATGGGCCACCGGCTGCCAAGGCAGCACACCTGAACCCTCCCAAAAGGTGCTTTTTCTCACCAACTCTATCCCTCACTTGTTCTACTAAAGTACATTGAGCTTTGCAGTGTCCTGTGGTTGATGTTCCATTCCCCTCTTTGCCATTAGATAAAACATAAACCTTGGCAAACCTGAGATTATTCATTAGAGAGAGATCAATTAATACCTTGTACTGATAATAAACCATAAATAATAATAAACCAGGCAAAGCAGCTGAAAAGTTCTTGCTGCAATTTTAAATCAGCATAAAGGAGCAGAAAGATGAATTAACTGTAGATAAAATCTGATTTAGAGAAACAGGGCTGTGGTATAAGGAACATAAGTCCCTGGACCCCCTGGGGTAAAAGGCAATGCTTTTCAGCACATTTTGTTGACACAAACAGGACTGGTGTGAAGGAAATTTGGACAGTGTCAACAAATCAAGCTTCATGTAGCATTATGAGTTTCAGGGCTCTCAGGACTCAGAATTAGAGATGGGTAACAGACAGCAGGACTGTGACAGGTGTCTGCATTGCGCTAGCTAAAGAAAGATACAATAAAACTGTAAATACTGGACTTTAGGGCAATCGATCTAAGTCCTTCATTGCTATTGGGCAGAACAATGTTGTCTCCTTTGCTTCCAGCTGACTTTAGAGTAAACCAATGGATACTTGATTGAATTTATTCTTTTGTTAATCACATACCAAACTGCTCAGACAACCCAAAGGGGAGTCGTTAGCACAGCTCTGTGGTACGGAAAAGAGAGGAGGGTGGAAGGCATCATTTTTTCACAGCGTTTTCTTCCTCTGAAGAAAAAAAGAGCAGCAGGAAGATGGTTTGATCCCTCCTTCTTCCGTCTCTAATGCTCTCCCCTTTTGAAAGGGGATATCTAAGGGAAGGGTAAGCAAAGCCACCACAAAGAGAAAAACCTAAGCATTTGAAGATGATTTTTAATCTGAGGTTCATACCTCTGAGACTATGGTGCTGTGATCATTAGTGCTCAACATGCTGTCTGGTTACTCAGCAGTACTAATATGATCCAGAACAGGCAGAAACAGATGGCCATATTTCTGCTGAACAGCCCCCATGTCCAAAGTGGAATTTATCCTAGGTTTATAGTCAGGAGTGCTTTATATGGGCTACAGAAGACAGCTGACACCTAATCTTGTGTAAAGCTTCTCAGCACAAAATTAGCCCATCCAAGTTTTCTGGAACAAATCTGAAACCACAGGGCAAGTTCATGCTTGCTGTGTCACTTTCAGTCTGGTACCAGGAGGCCTGAAACTGAATTTACTGTGTCCTTTAACCATAGCCTTAGATATGAAGTCCAAGCAGATCCCTTCATAATCTCTGAAGCTTTAATTCACTCCTATCTGCAGCTTTTTAGATGGAGCATTGTCCATTAACTCTAACTTGTTTATATGAATGCTAGTCCAGGTTTAATCAAAAGTTTCTGAGGTTTCTGCTATATTAACACCAGAACAATCAAGTTTCCTGGTTCACCTTATATACACATGGCATGTACTGCTTCAAGGCCTTGGCAAAAGAGAAACCTGCCGCAGGTACCTCAGCCTAAATCACAACAAGTAATTACAATGGTTTAGGTAGAGCTAGTTCCCGCTTTGGTGGCCTTTAACAGGCTAATGCTTTTGGATCGGTTTTGTGCATTTTAACTTTTCTTGGCCTTTTCATTATTGGCTGATGTAAGCTGGCCTGAGGGGTATATTTTATTATACGTGAACATGTATGGGGTGAAATTCAGTTAGCCCAACATCTCCGAACCTCATACATCTCACTGTATCCCATATTTGCTCATTTTGAGGGCAAAGGAGAGACATAAACGATGCCTTAAGCCAGCACCAGTGTGATTTTCACCACTCTTCGCACAGATGACCCAGGTTCCCTAGCAAGTATTTCACGGTGCTATTTAATGAGGAACACAAGTTAGTTCTTTACAGTTTGCCTTAGCCTCCTGGTTGGCTTCCTTCGGTTTCCTGGCTCCAGGGAGAGCAGCGATCAATAACACGAGTCTAATATTAGCAGCGTCTTTGGAGCAGTGAGAGCTGCGGCGCGCTCCTCCCCTCGGCGTCCCCACACAGCGCAGCGCTGGTGACCGCGGGGAGCCGAGCACACGGTGATGTGACATCCCAGCGCTCCCTGCCTGTTGCAGAACTTAAAGAGTACTTAAGAGTAAGTAAAAAGTACTTAAAGAGTAATTTGCTCTTTGCAAATAATTCGGGAGATGCCATGGTGCATGACAACATTCATGTGATTTACTTCCAGTCGCTCCTGCCATAAGAGTAGATTAAAAATATCCTCAGAGTTAATAATAATAACTTTTTAGTGTTGCAACTCCTAAGAAGTATGAAAATAAGCTAGATGATATTACTTTTGTCATAAGCCCCTGGCTCATCTGGTGTGCAATACTGAAGACAAAAATCTGTAGTCTGCTACGTGTGTGTGAAGTTTGTTGGGTCTCACTGACAGCATTTTCATTAATCGCATTCCTAGTGTTTTTGTCTCATGTTACATGTTACATGTTTAAAGTGTTTCATGGTTTAATGATGGGACTGGTTTAATATCCAGCCCCACAAATCACTAAGACACCCTTTTATAGGCATCATGGTTGCCAAGATCAAGACCATCCTATTTCCAAATAGAACTATTTGTTAATGGGATGTAGAAATGGCTAAAAATGTGTTTCTCTCACGTCTTGGTGCACAGCAAGAAAGATATCACCCATGTTTGTAATAGCTACCTAATGTCACGACAAAAATCAATATCCGGATGTTGCAAGAATACTTTTGAGTGTCTCTAGTTTTCTTAGAGACATTATTTTCTATCAACACACTTCTTCTCTGCATAAAATTCTGTTTGTCGCTTATTCAGCCCTACTTCCAATGCTCAGATATTATTTGACAAAAACAACTGTTTTGAAAACCAAATAATCATGTTTCCTATCAGGTAATCAGAGGCATGACTTAAGGTGAAATGAGTAATAACACCCATTGGTAACCAAAAATACAAATTGAGGAGAGAGACATTGCTTATGACACCAAATATTGCTGCAATCAGAGAAGACTGGTAAGGATGCAGAATGAAAGCATTCCCTCCTCACACACCAGTTTTAATCCAGAATGCCAAGGATGTTCCTTGGAACCGTCTCAGTAGCAATAGAGACAGTGTATTAGTGAGGGAAAAACTCTGCCCTCAGAAGTGCCACTTTTCAATTAAAATTGACTAGTTGTTAGAAATTGACTAATTGCAAAAAGAAAAGAATGATCAGAATTACTCCTGAGGACAATATCTCCAGTTAGTGAAAGAATACTATCTGAAAAGCCTTTTCCTTAAAACAGACACTAGAAATAGTGGGGAGTCAGAAAAAACCCAGAGCAATGACAGGAGCCACCACAGTAGAGGAGAGGCCAACTCTGCTCTTTCCATCCCATATTAATTTGAAGAAGGCTCAAAAGGGACCAAAAGGCAACTGAAACAATCTCAGGGAAGACCCAACACTCAATAAAACTATTATCTCAGGGGCAGCATCCAGTACAAGACTGGAAAAGTAAAGAGGAAAATGACCTATTTATTTTAAGCTTACATAAGGCAAGGGTAGACTGACTTTATGAGACTGAATTCAGCATCTCTGTCATATCCACCCACATCTGCAACGAATGGGTATATTCATCTCAATTTACTGGATTTTTCTATCAGATACACAGTGGGTGGAGTAAGTCATACCTTCTTTCCATAAATCACTAGCAACCCACTAGTATAGTCAAAGTCTTCATAGGTAGTGGGATATATTTGATTTCCAAAATCGCTGTTACAGTTGCAATAAAATTACAGGAAGCAAAGGCAGAATTGTCTGTATGCAAATAAATGCCTCACAAAATTGGAAGTTTTTAAAAGATGTTTCTAAAATGCAGAGCAATAAACCCATGCTCACATTATCATCACCACTTAGGCATTTAACGATTTGCTAGACACATTTGCCATGCCTGCATCCTGCTCCTTTTTTTTTTCTCCTAGTACAATCTAATCAAAGGAGCAGCAGAATAGCATTTCCAAAACATGCATTACAACATAGGGCAATATGTCGCTCCAGATTCTCAGACTGTTACTCCTAAGGTATATATTTGGCCATCTGTATTGTCAGAAAGCTGGAGTGGAAGACAATGCACAAAGACACACAAAGGGTCTCTCTGAGTTTGAATACCTAAAAATACTATTTTAGAAGGATGCAATACAAAACGGCCGTAGTTACTGGAAGGTTGGAGGTTGAGGGAATCTTCCACGAGAGTCAACACCTTTGGAGGAAGGTGGAGAAACGCAGACGTCCTGCCCCCAGAGTAGTCGACTCACTGAGAAGAAGCAAGGGCAGGGAAAAGAAGGGCAGAGGAGAATGTCAGCCCTGCTAACAACCCGCTCCTGGTCTCCCCCTGTCCAGAGAGCCGCCAGCCTGAGACCAGGTGGACATGGGCCCAGCCTGGGCTTGGGGCAGTTGACATCCAAGGCTGCTTTCTGACCTACACCATCCTGTATGTCTGAGAATGTGATCCTTAAACACACATTTTGTTCTTGTCTCCTTGGACTATGGAGAGGAAACAGCAGGGAAGCGGTGCAAGTTAGTCTCTGTGCCCTGGGGCAGGTTGCAGGGAGCTGTAGACATAGAGGACTCCCTAATCCTGACAGTGACACCGGGCAGGTTGTTCTCTTCATCTGAGCCCAGAGAGCCTTTCTCCCCTGGTCGTGCTGCCCGTTAGGTCATGTGTTTCTGGCCACTGGGCTCCAGGACGGATGTCTTAGGCTCCCAGATGTCCTGGCTTGCACTGACATGAGAAGAACTTCAGTGGTAGAAGGGGAGCGTTTTCCATCCCTCTGCCTTGATGGTAATGTACACAGGGCTTCAAGGCACCCTCGCTAGGAAAGGGGTTCAGTTTCTGTTGTCTTCTGTGCACTGGGACTGGGAGCCCCGCGTGGGCCAGCCCAGCTGCGCTGCGCTGCGAGCACCACATCCCTGGCGGAGCACATTTCCAGCCAGACATCAGGAAGCTTTGTGGAACAGAAATAATACTTCCACTTCACAAACGGCAGGCGGAGGCACGGGGAGATGACAGTCACTGAGTGGACTCCAAAGCTCCTGATTTCCAGTTGAAGGTTTTATCCAGCTGATCCTTTCGAGCAAACTACTGGTATTAGTCTATATGCCCAGCACTGCTCCAGAGCCTCCAACCTCTGAAATCCCAGATTACTAGCAGAAAAAATATCTGCTGCCTGGAGGTGCCCTCAAGCCGTAAAGCACGAAAGCAGAGCTCCCAGCCCACCTGCTGGGAACCGGGCTCAGACGAAAATCCGCCAGCAAGTCACTTGCCACGCTTAATCCTGCTAGGAGAGTCACAGTCAGCCTCAGATATTGCTGAATATCTAATGATATTTAAGAATTTACATTACTAGCTGTGCTTATTTTTTTTAAGGTACCTTTAACTTCTAGAAAAATGACTGCTATTAGAAAGAACATCATCATAACTGTCACCGAAAGGGAAATGAAGATGAGGATTTGTCGGCAGACAGCTTTTGTAGGTAGTTTCTGTGGCTAAGGAGAGGCAGTTTTAATTCTGGAAGCAATTTGATTGCTGGAGCTTGTCTCATTTACATTTAAGTGGTTATTGCATCCTGTTTATGTCCATTGTTTAAGCTTCTGAGTCACAGAGAGTCCACAAAGGGTCTTTAGGCTTTTTAATCAAAGACTTCTGGAATATTTTCCTTATACTCTCTGCTGCAGGGTTGCACATCAGTTCAGGAGAAATATTCTCTGCATTTTTTTTAGCATTTTTGCTCATTTTTCTGCAGTTTCTCAAGGAAATGGCACCAGGTGGCTAGTTTTCTCTCTAAAGGTTTCGGAAATGCTTCAAAGAAACCCCCCCAAAAGAGGGCAATTCTCTCTTTTTTAGCACGACAGAAACATGATATGTTTTCTTCAGTCTTCTCCAGGGTGAAGGTCCCGAAACAAATATAAAGTTATTTTCCTTAACAGACTCACAAGGCTATCATCAGCGCTTTCGATGCAACAGCTCTCGGCGGAACAGCTTTATATAGTCCCTGGGCCCTGAAAAGATACCTGGCAATTACTCTGAACCTTTTGTGAGGAACTTACTTAGGAAGTTTTAGTGCATTGCTGAGCAGTTAACATCTGTGATTTCCTACTGAGTTCTGAGGTTTAAATCAATTAGCAGTAACGGGGGCTGCTTACAGTGTGCTCCCATGTGGAACAAGCATATGCTGGTATTTTAAACTAAATATCCAGATTTCTGAACCAAGTGACCATACTGCATTTTTAAAAAAAAAAATATTTTGACCCTATGCTGCACCATTATCTTAATTATTAACGTATTGCTCTCAACGGAAGCCTTTCAAACAAAACTGAAATCAGCGGGTTTGGAGAAATTAGCAATTTTCTGCTTTATTTTTATATTCTCCATTTCTCAACACCTAATTGCTTGCACTGCACTAAAATTACATGAACCTGGCTTAATTAAATATAACATCTAATTCTGCATGGAGTGGTCTGTAAAATTTTCTCCTTCCTAATAAGATAATAAACCTACGGCACGAAATTGCTCGCAGAAGTGCTATATGCAGCTTTTGAAAGGGCTCGGAGCCGCTGATAGCAGTAGTTAGCTGATAGGGAATATAATAGAATTATACTGCACAGTTTTAAATAAATCTGCTGATTCTTCAGTATGGAGAAACTGCTGGTGCATTTCCCGGAGCACCTGGGAGTGAATTCTTAGGCAGGACACCAGGAGGGGAAGAGAAAGGTGCCAGCTCTCTAGATGTTCAAAAAAGAATGAAAATTGGGTTGATTTCTCAGAGTCTGCAGCTTTTCCATGTCTTTAAGTAGATTTACCAGTGCTAGCACCTGTGAAAAGTGTCTTCGAGGCCTGGATTGAAAGTAGGTGCCAACCCGCAGTAGGTGCTTTAGCACCCACAGGGAAAAAGGAGCTGCTATTTGTGCCGCTTTAGGGAAGGGGAAAGGTGAAATACTGATACAGTGAGGGAAACCTCATTTGCACAAGAAGTGCTTAGGGGCTCTTTCTCCTTCGAGCTAAGGGCAGTGCTGGAAAGCTGCTGCAGTTGTGGAAATGGCTACTGCATATCACAGCCGAAGCAGAAAAGATTAGTGCAAACTCTTATTTCCACTCTGTTATGTTTCCAAGGAAATCTATAGCAAATACCATCATTGCTGCAGCAAGCCAGGTCAACCAGAGAAACGTTTTTGAAAAAACGAAAGCTGAAGGGAGACACAATTATATTTCGTCTGGTCAATAAGGGCTTTCACTGGGGAGGACGGTTATCGACTGGCAGACGTGAAGATGTAAAGCCATCGCGGCTCCGGATTGAGCCGAGCCTGGAGCTGCGTTAGCAGCTGCCCCGCGGGGACAGCACGACTGGCCAGGCTCCGTCCAGGACCCCACACCAGCCACGTCGGCCGGCTTTGTGCCCAGGGCCCCAGTGGGACCACGAAAGCCCCGTTAGTAATTTCCCTGCAGTAAAGCAGGGTTATTGAGGGGCAGAGCAAGAACCATCCTTCTCGGTACTCCTTGGCCCCAAGGGGCATGTCTGGGCTTGGGAGCCTTGCCCTGAAGACCAGACCCATGGGAGGCCGTTCTCCATCCCGCCGGCATGTTGCAGCCCGTGCGTGAGCACCGCGCACCCAACTGCCTCCCCAGCCCAGCTCCACGCACAGAGCCTCGGGCACGTCCCACGAGCTCGCAGAGAGGCACCAGCAAACAGCTGTGTCGCCCCCTTCCAATACCTGCTCTGGCACGTGTGGCAAAGCAGAGGGAAAGGAAGCGCACGGCCATTCACAAGTTTGACTAAGGACATTTTCCTTAAATCAGGCAGCCATTCCAAGTTCTTTCTTCATGATCGTTACTATATTTCGCAGTATTTTTTTTATCCTAGCTAATCTCACCGTCCTCTTTCAGAGGCTTCCGTATGTAACAGAAGTGATACACATTTAGAAACTGGCTTTTCCTAAATTTGTCACAGTGTTGCTGTCCAAATCTTTCACTATGTTTTCCATTTTAAAAACTCAAAACATCTCTACTTTGAGGAATAGAGTAATTTATCATTATTAGGGCAGCAGCATAACAGGAAAACTGAAGTGCTTTTTTTATCCTAGCATCTTAGGCAGTTCTGATGAAGGAATAAAAAAAGATTCCAATCACCTTTAAATAGATCATTTCATATCCAGGCTTCAGTGTTTTTACACTAACACAGCAATATTGCGATGTTTGACAACAGTTCCTAAGTCTTTATATTCCATCAAACAACACCGTGCACATATTAAACAGTTTCAAGTGCATTTGAGAGACTAAAGGTGGCAGAACCAATAATTACCTTGTTTCTCGTTAAAGATGACTTAGCACTCCGGAGGCCCATATAGGAATACACATCGTATCTTCTGTTTATTAACCTTTGTTCTTTTACATGGTAAATGAGTGCTGATAAAGCTGCTGCTGCTGTGACTGGCTCAGGAGCTGATGATGTTTCCCCAGCTCCTAATATGATTTGGAGTCACCTTACCAAAAATAAACAGAACTTGACTGTGTTATGCTCCAGACTGTCTGTATTTCCAAGGCATGTTAAACCTAAATATATGTGCAATATCAGCCAACGTCTTACCATCTAGTATGAATGAAACCTACTATATATGTCATGCATGGTTTTATCTATAGGATGCTGTAGGGATGCAAGTGCAGAAATACAGAGTCCTGGATTTTCCATGTTTATTTTGGAGTGTGAGCTCTTTTTAATAAGGAATGAATCCCAACTTTGCTATGCTGCATGGGAACTGTCATCTCTCTTGTCTTCAGCAGTGGCAAGAACTAGTTACTTCAAAAGGAAGTCCCCTAAATCCTAATTTGGGCTGTTACAAAGAAACATGTTTATCTATCCTCAAGCTTAATATCCCGAAGAAGGAGAGTTTACATAACTACTAATAACTTCAATAACTGATACTTTTAGACCTGGCAATTCCCTCTAAATACCAATGCTAATGAAGTGTTTTTGTTTTGACTGCAGGACCTCAAAGGTAAAAGAGCAAACAATGAAGAAATGGCAAAAGCAATGATTTCATAAGAAGACAAGATTGTGCCATGAGGAAGAATAGGTAGATGGGGTCAAAAGGAAAAGTGGAACAGCCAAGTGCTACCTTGTCCTATTGGGAATGCTTGGTAGGCGTAAATCCAGCAAGTGTAAGAAGCAGCGAGGCTGGAATCCAAAGGGCCAAACTCTCAGGGTTTCAGTCACTCTCTTCAGAGGAAATTAACTTAGTGACATTTATTGTCCTTGGGTATATTAATATTTTTTTAGGCTCTGTGATTGGATACCAAAAAGGCATTTTCAAGTCTGTTATAACTGTGTTTGCATAAAACTTGAAAATAGAACTTTTTTTCAGTCCAATAAAAGTGAGGAACAGATTTTCCTGTAAAGACTCCTTATAAAAGATTTCCTGTAAAGATTTCAAGGCCGTCAAGCTCAAACATCCTACTATGGGTGCCTCCCCTGGACACTGAAATTATTTAGTCCTCGCTAGCTAATAAGCCAAGACCATGGGACCTCAGACAGTCGACCCTCAGGCACTCATTAAGTCTCTACAAGGTGCATGTGGGGACGGGCAGATTACAATTCCCAAATGTTCCTAATAACAGATCTGGAGAAGAGTGACACTGCTCTGAAAACTCTGAGTTTTTTAGTAGCATGGTAAAAATCTCAGGAGAAAAATTCCAGTATTTATATACCTTCTTTATTTTTGCTATAAAGAAGCCCAGGAATGATGACAACCACTTTTGATAGGAACTGAGAGATATACCTGAAAGTCAGCCACACTGATTGCTTTGTTACCTTTTAACTTGTCTGCCCGGTGGCCACCTTGACAGCTTTGACGTTTTATTTAGTGAGGAGTGGTAGTAAAATCTTCTGGGCTAGACATTTGACACCTACCTTGCCTTATTATGTTCCTGTGATTCTGCTCCCAGGACTGATTCACCTCAGGAGCATTTGCTGCAAGCAGAAGGCGCTGGGAGACAAATTCCCCAGGTATATGGGGGTATCTGTGCTCATAAGCTACCCAGGGAGCTGTGGCAAAGGCAGGCAAATTGCACAAGTTCCTGAAAGTTACACGCATTGTTGGATTGGGAAGGGAATACTCAGCTTTCCTGGTTTACTTATTAACTGAGGATTATCCACTGTGAATCAAAAGCAACAAAAGCAAATCGATCCTCCGTCTGAAGACCTGCTTGAGAAACCCAATCAATTCCCCGCTCCTCTTAGACAGCCCTGTCTCAGGGGCTAGGGTGGGTACACGAGTTAACTATGGGTTCTAAAGACAAAGCCCGGCAGGGTGAAATACGTGACAATAGAAGGGCTCACCTTTCCCTGATGGGCATCCTAACTACTGGGTGAAACGTTTGTCCTCGAGCTCAGGGAAATATTTTGCCGTCCCATGAGATGTGGAGAGGATTAACAGGCAGGATCCTACACGGAGCAGCGGAGCAGTCTGATGCACCCCTGCGCAGAAGGAAGGGGCTCCTGCTCTTCAGCTCCTACCTCCTTCCTCTCCCTCCAGGAGAAACCCGTACAGAGTAGTTAATATTCAGGAATGTGTCTCCTGCACGCTTCCCACTCGCTCTTTCAGGCGGCACCGGGGTTATTTCCCTGCTGAGGGGGGACCAGAGTCCCGCTGTGCATCCCATGGCTCCATAATCCCACTGAGCCGCTCTGCCGGTCCTGAACGCTGCAGCATCCCTCCTCCATTCGTCACGGCAGCTTTTGGCAAGCTGTTACCTCTAAAATAGTTGCCAGGGAATGTTTCTTTTTGCTTCAGAAAACAAAAAAAGGAATGTGAAAATACGGGTAAATGCTCGTGGATGTGTGTTATTATGCCAGTGCCTTTACCAGTTTGCCTAGGCGATGGCAGCGATAATTTTCTTTGCTGGTTTCTGACATAAAAGCGGGAGTATGACACTAAGAAATGTTCTGGCATGATCACTGCTAGACTACCTGTATCGCCAGCAAACCAAAGCTGTTCATGAACTGAGGAAGAAATGGAGAGCCACCTTCAGTCTTTGCAGTGATGTTTGCTCTTCCAGAGAGGAATAAAAACCCAGGTGCCTTAACTCAAGTGTACAGATGCCCTCAGGACCACTGGGATGCAGGGATGTTCCCCACCATCCTGCTGGAGATTTCAGCTAGCGCTGTCCTGCCAGGGGAAGAGACGTCTCATCTCCTCACCCCGGGATACCTCCTCCCGGGCTGCAGCAGCAAGGGAGGCCTGGTCATAACCAGTTACTCTAACTCCAGCTGCGCTAAGGTAAATGCAAATCGCAGTGTTTATTTACGGTATCCAAAAGAGCCAAAAAGGCAACAAAAACATTTTCACACTAAGGAAGAAGACGACACTCAGTTTATTTACAAGAGGGGGTGCAAAGGCCCTTTCCTTTCAGTATCCCCTTCGTTTGCTGCAGATGCTCTCACGACATGTCAGGGCCTCTGTTCCCTTGTGTCTCCCATGTTTCCCACTGCTCTTGATAGAGAAGACCTTTCTCCACAGAGCACAGCAACTGCTATAACCCACTGTCCTTCAGGGGCTCTGAGCAGAGTTAATTCTTCCTCTTAAAGCTGACTTACTTTCTGCCTGAAATCGCCTTGCTTTTAA
This sequence comes from Crypturellus tataupa, assembly GCA_034781795.1. Lineage (NCBI taxonomy): Eukaryota > Metazoa > Chordata > Aves > Tinamiformes > Tinamidae > Crypturellus > Crypturellus tataupa. The sequence goes on along the minus strand of JAWLRI010000700.1, from coordinate 1,162,545 downwards.
CTTACTCGGAAGATGATCTTGACACTTCTCCGGTTAAATTAAGTCTCGCTTACCTGGAGATGCACATGTCACTTTGTTAGAGGAGCTGCCATCCCCCATATTGACCTGGCCAACAAGCGGCTTCTTGACTCGGTGCCGTGTCACCTGCTTAACCTCTCCTTGCTCCTCTCAGTTGCTTTCACCACCAAGGTGCCCCCGTGCGCTGAAGTTTACGCCTGCTGTCAGCCAGAGCCTTCATAACCCCCTTGGCAAAAACACCCGCCTCAACAGGTGAGAACCGCTCATTATGTCCCCTCAGCGACACTGACATCCTGACATTATGTCAACACCAGGACGAAGGCCCCCAAAGGAGACAGAGCTGAAAACCTTTCTTCCAAGCACCCTTTGAAACTATGGCAAAGCACTGACAACAGAACCCTGGGCTCCTATAACCAATATTTTCCTGAAAAATGTCCTCTTTTTTGCTCACATCATTGACAAAAGCCCGTACAAACAACGGGAGGGAAAAGTCCAAGCCCTTTTGCACGTACGTTTAAATAAGGGTCAATCTTATTTTAAGACTCCGCTCTTGGGACGATCCGTTTCCTTAAAGGCTTTTAATGTGCTCCTGGATGGGTGACAAGTGACTGACAGCAGAGCTGACAGTTCCATTAGCGGCAGAGCAGGTCAGGGAACGCCGCCCGGCCTCACCGCGGGATAATGAGCCGCGTTCCCGAACGCGACCCACGTTCCTGCGGGACCGGCTGCAACGTGACAGGCTCCGGGTAGGCGAAGCAGTGATGTGCTGCTCTGTGCTCTTCTTTTACACTCCAGGCCTTTACTGACGCACCTGCTGTATACATATATTTAGGGCAAAGAAAGCGGGGCTCCGCTCACGAGAACAGATTTTGGTTGTCGGCAGAAGGTTCCCTAGAGAAGCTGGGGGGAAGCTGCTTTGGGTGCAACCAGCCCCACACTGTCCCCAGCCGCGCTCTGCCCTGTTGCCTCTGCAGCCCAGACTGCTGATTCCTCATGTGTCCCTTTTAGAAAGGGGTGGAAAGAAGGTGGTTATCTCGGTTCCTACTCCTGGATCTCGCCATCTCCCCACCGCAAACCAAAAAGGGGAAACGCCGCCACACTGGGGAGGAGCCGGGTGCTCTGACTGGGTCTCAGCACGGTCCCTTGGATGGGGACACCCCTGCTGCATGGTAAGGGATTGGTACAGCACGATGAAACACACATTCAGAGCAGCTTTGCTATTGCCCTATTAGGATGTCCTATGGGATCATAACAAGTTGGCCAGGTATGGGCTGCCACTAGGTCTGCCTAACACATTTTTGCTCTCCTCTTGCTTGGTCGGTTGCCACCGAAGCTTGCCTCTTCCACAATTTGTTTTCCAGGACAACAATTAATGGTTGAAAATTTGGTCCCTTGTGCTCTTCTCACTTCCCTCCTGCTTTGCATGGTACAAAACTCATGAGTAAGTAAGATTTAATAGAAGACAGAGGAAAAAAAGAATGAATGGGGGAAAAAAAAAGGCATTTTTGGTTGTTTATGAGACAGCAGTAAGTGGGACTTATTGAAAAAAAAAGTGAAAAATATCCAAGAGAATTAATATTTTCCAAGAAATATTCAGGTCATTTTCTGTGAAAAAAAAAAAAAAAAAAAAAAGATTTTTTTTCCACAGAAAGCATTTAAACTTCTTTTATTAAGTCTTCACTATATACCAATAGTCAAGGAAACAAACAGAACTTCCTGTTAGGTTGAAGAACAGAGAGACACCTGCACAACCAGCTCATAGTCCTATTATTCCTGATATTGTTTGCCATATTCCTAATTCAGATCCTTGTTGATTCTAGGAGAAAGTGAAAACCCTTGTGGAATTCTTTATGTTTTTGCATCTGATCTGCTGGAAAGCTCTCTCAGCCCCCATTGGCTCCCTGCATTAATAAAATTTACAACACATTCAATAAAAAGGCTATTTCCATTGTTTGGTTTATAATTTAGGTCTGAAAAAGACACAGAAGGGCCTCACTATGAAAAATAAATGAAATAATACTGAAAATAAATGTAATGGGGAAACAGAAGGTGCTCCTGGTTATCTTTCAACTACTCTCTTATTAGACCTACTAAATATACTTCCCAAAAATAACTTTCTGAAGAGGAGTACTAGATGTACTGTAGCTTGGCTGAAAAAGAAGAGGGGGAAAATTGTACGTCGATATGAGAAAAGAGGATACGAAAGATGATCCATGGATTAAAAAGTGAGAAGAATTTCAGAAACTGCGAGACATTAAGGAGATGTATTGATTTAATTAGCCAGCGCGACATCATTCATCATACTAACCACAAGGGACATGCCCGTATAAACTAGTGTTTGAAGGTCACGGTCATACGTAACGTAGCTTTGATGCCACACAAATGTTCAGCCCTACAGATCTGTTTTACTTTGCCTGGGAAATAAGTCACATGCTACCGAGACTTCCAAGCCAGCAGCTTTTGAAAAGTAATTGTGAAAAACCTCCCTAGGAATAAGATAGAGCTATACATTGTAATTGGATCCATTCATCCTGTTGATAATCTGGAATCTCTGTATTTCCAGTGTTTAGAGGATTTAAATGTCAGAGGTAAATAGTAAAGACTTATTCAAATAGCAGCGCCTCTAATGAAGTTGGAATTGTTAAAGCTATGGAATATTTTATTCCTCCATAGCAGTACGTTCAGGCCTGCTAGTCTTTTTCCCCCCAGTACCTCTGCCTGCTCATTATTCAGGAGAGAACCTAAATAATGATAAGGCTCTGGAAGAATTCTCAATAGCAAAAAGCTTCTTGAGGGCTCATTTATAATTTCAGCTACACTGGGGTAAGTCTCGAGTACCCTGATGAAGTGAGCAGAGTTCCTGGGGATATGTGCCAGCATAAATGGGAGCATAATTTGGCCCTAAATTAGAAGCTCTCTGTCAGCTGGTGGCTTAGATATCCTACAGCAGTTATGCTGCTCCTCTGACTCCGAGTGTTTTTCCTTCTAATTGGAATTTCCTTACTTTTAGTATGCAATTATGCATTTTAAAAATTAAGCTTTTAATGTCACTTCCTTTTTCACGTTCTGATTTATAAAGTGCTTGTGAAAAGTGCTTTGCAAGTGTTTATATTTGTTTCAGGTTTTAAGCAGAGCATGGGGAGCTGTTAGATCTTCCTGTGCATATATCTCCTCTAATCGAAACTTCTAGCTTAGAAAGGGCACAACAGGGTCCGCGTTTACTAACTTCCCCGTCTCCTGCCCCCATCAGAAGCCGAGTTTCGACCCCCAGCTTATTGGCCTGAAAACCCAACACGGGCCCTCCTGGGATGCACCGGGGAAGCTCCTGCAGGTTGGAGCAACATAGATCACTGATCCACAAGCCGAAACCCTCGCGCACGAAGCGGGCAGGAGGGCGTCCCCCGGTGACGTTTGCACGTGGCAGTTCGCGCACCCTCTGGATGCCTCAGAGCTGAAGGGCGACGCTGGAAATTAGAGCCTGCTCACCACTTTTTTAGTAAGCCTGTTTTCCCCTGCTACACTAAACGTCCTTTGCAAGTGGTGCGCAGGAGGTTCAGCCTGAAGGATGCTTTCTGCTAACGAGGTTTTTTGGTTTTTTTTTTAAGTTGTTTTTTTTCCGCATTACGTGCAGAGCACAAAGAGTTTAAGTCTTAGCCCAGTTCTTCCATTTCTTCTTTCTCTTCATCACCTTTACCTCCTGCTTGCTGCTTCTTAGTTTCCTTTGGGATAACTTTAAAATGTATTTTTTAAAGTTAGCACAGTATTGAACAACCATATCGAGGAAAAACAATGGCCCAAGTAATCGCCCCTTGAAGCTGGTGCTGTTTTCCGAGGTTATAGGGAAATTGCAAGCTGCACAGAGCAAGTCTTACATCTGGAGTTGAAAGAGGTAAAATTCTATCTTTAATGTTAATCCATCATCCTTTTTCCGAGGCAGGAACCCCCATTCCTATCATCAAACCAACATGCATAACTCGTTTAACCACTTTTTTTTTTCTTAAAAGTAAAATAAAATAAAAAATAAGGTAGATGGATTGGAAAGAAGCAAGCAGTGTACATTTTAAAGGGACTGGATACTATATTAATGTCAGCCCCGTGAGAACATAAATAAGCTGTTGTAGTTTAATAGAAAGCAGAATTTCGTAGACTAGCATAAACTAATGGCTCATTGGCTAAAATAGATCTGCAGCCTCTGTTTGCCGTAGAAACCCAGCTATTCCGCTCCTCTCCAAGGAAGAGCCATTGTAGCTATAACAAACACCCCAGGAGCCTGCAAAATATGAGCAGACGTCAGCCGCTGTTAAACGGTGTAGAAATAACAGCGAAACTAATAAATAAATACAAACAGGTTTAAGGCATCCTCTTTTGAAAGACTATCCAACAGGTTAAAGACGCGAAGATTCAGCTTTTCGCAGTTCTGGCACACAAGGAAGCCACCGTCTCCCCCGTGTAAGTGCTTCAGCTCTTGTTCCTCGCTACATAAATCATAGGCAGGGTAAACGCATTACAAGTTAAGAGAAGGAAATAATACGATCTCCTAGCAGATAGTGGGAACAACAGCTTTTCACATACTTGCCAAAATGCCATGCAATTATTAGTAAGGGATAAAACAAAACACATTGCCTTTTACAAACTGTCTACAGAAAATTAACATTTTATCCAAGAAATCTTTGACTGCTTACCCAAAATAGCACAATTTGTAACATGTGCCTCCTTCCAACATCTTTTTTAAGGCTGGCCTGTACTTTTTTTTTCTCATTTTAGAGCTGCAGATCTGAGACACAGCCAGAGCTGCGTTTAGATTCATGGAAAGAGATGCACAGACCCAAGCGAGTCAGCCCCCACGGGACTGTTTAGGTGCCCTGACTTCTTCCAAGCTCCTGATTTTCTCCAGCTGAGCACACCCAGCACGGTGTAATTTCCATAGAGTCCAGTGGTAGCTCAGCATTTAGAGGGGCTACGGGACCCCAAATCGAACATCTAGGAGCTCTCCTCCTCCCATGGCACCAGCTCAATGTGGAGCAGCTCCACAATTAATTTAATCAATAGAAAACAAAGCTTGCTAGAGAAGTTGCCAGTGCCTCTTTTCGTCTAGTACCTTCATGTGAAGGCTACAGTACTGTGGGGAGAAAGCAGCAGTTCGGCAGCTGGGACATGTTCCAGAGCAAAGGCTGAGGTTGTTAGAGGAAAAAAGGTCTCTGGCCAAGACCCTGGAAACCTGCTGGCTTTTTTGTTCGTTTGTTTGCTTTTTTTTTTACTTTTTTTTTCATAGTCACAGGAAGAGCAGAAGATTGCCAAGACCCAGATAAGTTTATTTTAAAGCGCGCCTTAGCCCAAGGATACCCATTACAATGGGTAAAACCATAGAGCTGAGAGATAGGGAGGTCTCTGCTGCAACAGGCTCAGACAGGGGACAAGGGTTGACAGAGCCTGTAGATGCTCCAGACGTACCACAGCTCCCCCAGGAGGGTGGATACACCTGGAGGTGGGTGACCAGCCCATAGGAAAGCTTTGACCACCTAGTCCACGTTATAGGATTGCAAATCAGTTTTCTGTTGACAAGGCTCATTTTTCAGAGCAGCATCTTTGTCTCCAAGCCTTTGCGAAACAGTTATAACCTCATCAGTGCGTTTGGGAATACATTTAACAAAATTGCCTTTTGCAGAAGTGAGATGCTACCAAAGAAATGCAATTCTGAAAAACAACAACACAGAGGGAAGGGGAAAAGCTATCTGGAAAAAACTAGTGAAGATGGCCCTCAATTTTCTAATAAAACACCCTAGTGCACGGTTGCATGCCTATTATTTTCTTTATGAATTACAGTAAAATGAAATTACTAGAGTTTTGTAATGTGTGCAACATCATTTCATTAGAAGGATAGAAGGTCAAATTGGGATTATTATCAGGAATCTCAGTAGGGAGACTGCTCATACATGACTTTAATCTTGAATCCTTCAAGAAATCAGATGAACATCACATCATTATTTAAAGAAGCAAGCCCAGTCCCTGAAGCTATATAAAAGGCTGTGTATAAACATGAGCCAAGCTCAGAACTCCTTAATATTTACTTCTAAATAACCAAAAGACTTTTCATACATGCCACTAAAAAAACACACTTTGGTTATCCGACAAAACACTGTAAGGCAGAAAATACCAAAAGTAAATCTGCACATGTCGTTATGTGACATTGTGCTTTACAGCATTACAGGATCCAATGAAATCAATAAATTCTATGTAAGGCAGATGCACTCAAGGGGCAAAGCTTTCCACAGCGGCCAAGGCAACTGTGGAAGGGTCTCGCATGGAGATGTTGGGCCATGATAAACCCAACCATCTTCTCTTCCAACAGAGGCACCAGGCAGGATGTACATTTAAAACAACTACCAGCTGCTCCCTCTTCACCCGCACCAAGTCAAACCACGCAGGTGTTTCACACCTTCCTTCTGACAAGAAAAGAAATTGGCCAAATCACACCTCACGGGTGTTACCTGCACTATGCAACGCGCAGAGCTGCTCAGAGGGTAGAGCAGCGACAAACCCACCCCACAGAGATGGACAGAGCTGAAGAGGTGACAGTTAAAAAAAAAAAAAAAGACTTACATAGGACATAATGTATTGTCAGTAGCCCGGGGTATAAATAATATTACAGATGGAAAAACTAAAGCACAGATCAGTTAGTGGTCTGTCAAACATCTCTCTGAGAGCGTATACACTAAGGCAGGAAAAGTCTGAATCTCCCAGGTCCTGTTTATCGTCACAGCTCTACGGAGGCCAGCACCAGTGTCTGGACTCAGGAAAAGCCACCGTTAGCCCAAAGCCCCATCAGCGACTGCTGGAACCAGCCCAGGGCCTTGCTCCCACTATTCCACTTTGGTCTCAACTCATCAACAGGCTCTGTTTAATATTCACAGCTGGAGGGAGGTAACAAAACACTCTTTTTACACATACGTTTGATCATTGCAATGACATTTACTTTGTACCAAAGATTAAATTAAAAAGGAAAAAAAATAATGCTTCAGAATGCACCTTCTATGGTTTAATGGATCAGCAACAGAGTGTTAGACAGTAACAAAATAATCTGTAATTTTTACCTAATAGTAGAAGGATGCAATGCACTAGCGTGCACCTACAGCTGAGTTATGCTGTTCTCTGGGTCTCCACAGCTGGAAATGGAAGAAAAGTTGGAGTGTGAGCTATGAAATCAGTAAAATGCAAATGTGGGGAAAAAAAAAGAAAAGAAATCTGCGAAGCAGAGAGACATCTTTCCAAGAGAAGCGAAGAAACATGTATGCCACTGTGCTGAGATCCCCAGTGTGCACAATGTAGTCACACCTGCACAAGGAAGATTAATTCAAACCAGGAGAGATGCAGGTGTTGCAGAACATAAAGTCTTTTCTTTCAGGAAGAAACTATTAATAAAACGAATTTGGTTCCCCAAATGCACAATGAGGCTTAAAAACCTAGCAGGAAAACTAGCTAGTGACATTAAAGAACGCTTTTGGCACAACAGATGGGTGTAGATCAGCCAGGAATACACTCAGATCAGAAATCAGGAGATTCCTCTCAGAGCGAGGCTCTGGATCAGGCTGCAGGTAAGGCATCCAGCAGGACGGAAAAAAGAAATAGAGTGGATCAGGAAATGAATGGAGTCATAGGAGACAAAACGATATGAAAAAGTGCCAGTGGTAATAGGATTCAAATGATAGAAAATCCTCCTGGTTCTGAATTGCAACTCTTTTTTAAAATAATCTAAAATTATGTTATTTATACAAAACCGAAATGATTAACACAAATAACGTAACCAAGTCTAGTACAATAAGAGACAAAAATCAACTCTAAAATGTGAAATGATACCCAACAAAACAATAGTTCATTTAAAGTCTTTCTTACTAGCATTGTGGTAGCAAATAGCTCTGACAACAAATTATGCTATTGCTGTTTCTGCTTCAAACAAATATTCTCTAGATTTGGTGAAAGTCAAGAGGCCCTTGTGCAAATGGTGACTCTTGCTGAGCAAGCATCAGATCTAGCAGAGGATGAAGGCACAGGCTGCAATGCACACTCTAGTGAAGACACGGCTAATTTTAAATATTTGTAAAATACATCAGAATTATTATACAAAAGACCTTTGAAGTTCATGTGAATGCAGACAATGCCTGATGCACTAGGAATCTACAACCCACCAAGATGTTTCTTCACGACGCCTGCAGCAACTCAAAAAGCCCTTCTACAAGCAGGACGTAGCGTCCCGGAGGCGGGCGGTTGTGAGTTTCTCTGTGCGCCTCTCACAGGGCGCTCGCTCTCCTGTGCTGCACTGTGCTGCGCTCCCTGCCCGCGCAGGGCTCTTCGGCCGCGCGCGCCCGCCTGCACACAGGGCTGCCAGCCCCAGCGCAGCTCTGCTTGCCGGGTTGGGACAGGCCCTGCGCTGCGGCGCTGGAGATAAGAGGTCGCACCAGCCAACCCATGTGTGCGCATCGCAGCCCGAAAATACGGTTGTAATTATTACTCTGAATCAACTAAAACACCAGCTCATATCTTCCTCGCAATAGCCATTTAAAAGGCATCCTGATTTAGTGCATTTTCATTTTGCTTCATGTGTTTGAGAGCATTTGTTCCAGCGGTTTTACACAACCCTTTTATTCCTCTTCAGCGACAAAGCACAAGCTGTAAATTGTCCCATACCACGATTTCTCTCAAAGCTCAAAGGGCTGTTCTTGCTCTTCTCTTATTAGGTCCACATAAATCAAAGCCTGGTAAAGGGCACGTCTGATAATCTGCGAAAACAGCCTACCCTAGCTACACAATTGGATCATTGCGTGTCGTGCTTCCCATCAGTCACAGACAGAGCACAACTTTTGACAAAGTTTGCAAAGTTTGGAGAAGAGCCTTCACGCAATGCATCATGAATAATCTCTATTAGTCTATTCTTCTAAGGCTGCATCATGCAGCTGTTGATATAGACTGCTGATGGAGTTGATAGAACTGTTGACATGGACTGAATTTCTTTCTGCCTCCTCCTGCTTTACAGGTAATGTTGTTCCGTTGTGTTTGCATTAGGGACCTTTGCTGAGCCTTCACATTACGATCGCACGAAGACGGTTATAGCTATCCCCATGTCTGCCCAGACGTGGCCTCAGGCCTTTCTCTGGCACGTCCAGCCTTGTTTCTCTTTGCCTGCCCATTTAATTCTGCATTTGCAAGGGAGCATGAAAGGGAGAACTGAACATGAGACCTCACCTCCCTGCCATGCACACTGCACGTCCATGGCTCATGTCAGTTGGCAACTGCACCACTTAAGCAGTTTTGTTTTACCTAAAATCTGCCCCTGGCGCATGTAACTCGGCTTGTGCCCACATAGGGACTTCCAGTACAGTTGCACTGCTGAGTAATGACCGTGTTACCGATAGGAAACTGGTGATGCTTGTGGCACAGTCACGGTTCTACGGGTGGGGAGAAATATGATGGAAAAAGGCAACATATCCAGCCAATTAATGTTTAATTAATTGGAATAATTAATTAAGTGCAATGTTTGCTTCACAATTATTTGCTGGTGGAGCTGCCAGCAAACAGAACTCACCTGCTGCTCGATAAAGAGTAAAATACTTTGCAATTTTAAGAAGCTGTTAAAAACATATGAATTATAATGTCAGTTAACGTTTTTAAATAACTACAGTTTGCAATGATAAACGTATATGCATATACATCCACATTGCATCCTGTCAGTCAGGACAGGGACCTGCACCGCCCGTGTGTGCATTACATGACCAGACGGGACTGGAGCACACGCCACTAGGCAGAGTCTGGCAGCAAGACGATAGAATCACTGTCGTGTTTAAAAGTGCACGACCTGAACACACTGCACCACACACCACAGGATCTGAACACAGCAATTGTTCTCCCCAATAAGCAACGTGCTGCCACCGAGTAATTACCATGTGGAGTGGTAAAGATCCTGTTATTTTGGGAAAAATACCTAACAGTGCCCAGTTTCTGTCACAAGGCAACTTAACCTGCTCCAAAAAAATAAACCCAAGAAGCCTAGTGTAGATGCAGCTGCTCAATGCTCCCATTAGTTTTTCCATTTGCAGAGCTTGCAGTGCTTTTACAACAAGTGATATGATGCTACCAAAAAAACAGGTGGAGGAAAACTTAAAGGAGTCGGGCAAATGACCTGCAAACTAGTCACCTGCTATTATTAGAGAACACAAATTCTAGGAGAGAAAAGAAAGAATGCAACGCTGAAAAGTCAAAACCATAAAGTGATATTTTGAAGGAACAAAACTGAAGGCAGCAAAATATAAAACTGCTGAACCACATTTGCATTTAAATGCAGAATGCTAAGTGCAAAAATATCTATTTTGAATTTTAATTAAAGATGTTCTTTATATCTAAAAGGTTGTCTACACAGAAAAGTGATACGTATTTAGGCTAGAATTTGCACTTCAACTGAGAGAGTTATAGCAGAAGAGCTCCCTGCATCAATCCCTTCATTATCATCATACAGTTTATCCTGAAGTACTCTGGAGGAGTATTTAAACTAAACTAGAAAAAGTCACCCTAATTTTGGAATTAAAATAACCACACTGGGACCTAATTTGCTATGCCAGTCTAACTATCCCAGTTAATTATAATGGTAAAACATGCTAAAAAAAAAGTAACAAGCCCTACAGTAATATAATCCCCCTACACCCCATTAATGCCAGAGGCAATATTGTTGTCTCTCTCTGTTTATGGAGAGGACAGTGCTCTGATAGATCGGGATGTTTTGTGCCCCACACCAATAGCCATCCTTATAACTTGATGGGATATTAGAATTAAAGCTGACATTTTTAATATCTTCCTGTTGCCTGACGCTATTTGGAAACTGCACGTTAGGAAAGGATGCCCATCTATCTCAGTTAATATGAGTCGGGGACTTCTTAATGTCATTGCTGATTTATTATTATTACTTTAAGACTAACATTGTGCTTGGCAATACAGAAAGCAAAAATTAAGACTCATTCTGCCATGAAGAATACAGAGTGTAACAGGCAAATACAAAAGCACAGAGGAAGCAGTAAGTAGGACAAATAATTTTCTAAGAGCCACTACTCTAGACTAATGTCTATTTTGGTGCCTGTTCTTCCACCTGCATGGAGATACCAAATTTGCTTACATACTTCAAAACTAAGCAAGCTTTCTGCTGCAGGTGTACCCAAGCATGGCATTTAAACTGTACGCTCTGTCACTCTGGATGCTACAAGAATAACGTGGTAACCAATTGTTTTTCCACAGACAGAAACCAAGGCGGGGAGCAGTGAGAGGCCATGGCCGAGAAAGGAACTCTGAGCAGAACTCAGAAGTTTTGCTTAATCCAGGTCCGTTGTTTAGAGCGTGGTCCAAGGTTCGCTGCTAAAGCAATTCTAGAAAAACGGCCAATTTTCTCTTCTTCTAGAGGAAGTTCCACCTCCATGTGAGGAAGAACTTCTTTCCTGTGAGGGTACTAAAGCCCTGGCACAGGCTTCCCAGAGAGGCTGTGCAGTCTCCTTCTCTGGAGATCTTCCAAACCAGCCTGGATGCCGCCCTGTGCCACGTGCTCTGGGTGTCCTTGCTGGAGCAGCGGAGTTGATGATCTCTAGAGGCCCCTTCCAACCTCAGCCATTCTGGGATTCTGTGTGATTCTGGAAAACTAAAACTGTCACAGAAACTGAGCAGAATAAACAAAGTAAAATTATTTGGAAAATATATTTTATTCATAAAATGACTAAACACTGATGCACAGACAAAATATCTTGGAGCTAGATAATTTAGACCCTGAATTCAAAACTCAGAATATTTTTTTTCTTCCTTGAATACTGAAAACTAAAATAACAGAAAAAAAAAGATGCCCATGATAGGTGCTGAGAGGCCTCAGCCATTTGTCTCTTGATACCTAATAACTCATAGAAGCTATTCAAAACTTGGCAAGGTCAGTTCCTACATTACAATGGTTTCACCATCCAGCAGAAGTCATTTTAAGTTTCCATGAAATTCACAAGTCTTGGAAGAATTTCTCTACTAAGAATAATCTCCTCAAAATTAGTTCCTTACATATATCTGCCTTCCCACAATGTAGTGTCTTTTGATTTTAAGAAATTAAAGATGGACTTTGAAAAAGGTAGACTACTTAAACAGGTGCTTGCTCTCTCCCCCCACACTTTTTGGAGATCTCTTCCTATAAATTTAATTTTAAAGACACAAGAATTGCCCCATGATTACCTGACACAGGTCTGATAAACTAGTCCAGTCCCTGACAGTGATGGGTCACTATCAGACACTTACAGCAAAACACAGACAGCCTTGGTAAATATTTCTCCTCCCTCTCTTACAAGAAAGGAGAGAGACCTTAATGTGGAAAAAATATTCTTGATAAATACATAATTTTAACAAAATAAAAGATTGTTCTTATTTTAAAACTGGACCTCTAACTTTACCAGATCAAAAAGCAAAGAGCTTATTTGAGTATTCACAACATAAAATATTTCAAGAACATTTCTCTGTTGCCATTTGTAAGACATATGATTATCAACCACTGTCCCATAAAGGTAGTATATAGATAATTCTATGTATTAATTTGGCAGTAAAGGCATCATAGTAACAGTTATCCCAATTTTCTAAGATTTTAGGTAAGGGTATCATTCTAATAATCCCAGAATGACATCTAGGAATACAGTCCCTGTCTTGGGTTTTATGATTTTGAAAAACATCCCAGACATGAAGAATACTCCCTGTATCCCCAAATTTTGTTTTGTAATACCAGCCGATTCTTTTCTAAAAAGCACACCTAGCTATACTGTTTTTGTTGAAGATGAATTTTAGAAGAGTTTTCAACATATCTATCTGGATTCTTCACATCTTCAAAAAGGCAACCTGTAAAAGAAAGCAAAAAGAAAACTGTAGTTAATCTCAGCAATGCAGAGAAAACAAAGACATTTAATTCAATTTGCTGAAAGTATATGTTAGAATCATCTCATTTAAAGAAAAAATAGATTAAGATAACATTGTTCAGTACTGCATTGAAAGAGTAGACCCTATATTTGAAAGTAACATTACTTTCCTAATGATTTTCTACCTAATAAATATCACCTAAAAGTTCCTAAACTCCCTCATTTTGATTGTGCACTGCACTTATTGTTGAATTTAGTCAAGAGCAGAAGTTGGCACATTTTAAACAAAAAAGGGATTACAGAGCCTCTGGCTTGTATTCCTTCATAGGAAACTTAAGTACCCACATTTTTCTGCTTACATGTCAGAACCTTTTTTTCTCTCTCAGAATAACAAAGCACAAGGTGTTCATCTTGCTTATCTTAAAAGGCTATCTGACAGTATTCTAAAAGTAGCTTAGATTAAATCTCCAACCCATTGCCCAAAGCATTAGCTTGTTTGAACAATACTGCTGCTAGTTGCTACAAGAGAAATGCAGGTTCTAAAGTCACGGAAAAAAATGCCTTTGATTTTGAAGTGACCAGTAACCAATCCCAAACTTTTATCTTTATATAGGAAAACAATCCTACCCAAAGCAAGCACAAGAGAGATGACATGAACAATTGTCCGTGATGAAGACAACAGCAAATGATGTCTTTAGTGCATCAAGTGGACTTTTAAGATTAACAGCTATTTGGATAAAAGGTAACCTACCAAATATAAAAAGCCTAATGATTTCTGGTGACCTAACTCTTTTGTTCTCAGTTACAAGCATGCAGCAGCTTCCCCTCCATATTTTATATTTGCTTAGTCTTCTTCGGAACTGACAGTGACCTAACTCAGAAAGTTAAGACAGAAGACAGACTGTCTTATAACCCTTATTTTCCATGCACTCATACTGCTAAATGGCAAAACTACATTCTCTAGGTTATCCATCTTGTAACTGTGCACCAGCTTCAACACTACTAGTCTAGTAAGAGACAGGCAGAATGGTCATGCTCTTTCAGCAAAGTTGCTGTATTTCAATGCTAGCGGAACACTGTGAAAGAAAAATAAAGTCCAAATAGGTATCATGTCTACAAAGGTTTATGACTAAATTCACCACAAATATCAGCCACCTAATCAGTCAATGCAAGGATTTCTTTTTTTATTGCCTTTAATTCGGCACACTGTCCCCTTTATGGGTAACTTAAGATAGCTAATATTAATGCACTGTTAAGAATTGCTTTTTGCACCCTGCCACATTTACTTCTATGACAGGAGACCTTGCTTTTCATTTTCCCTGGATCATTTCTGAAGATGATAATCTCATTCTATCTCAGAGCATCAAGTGCACCTCAGCACTCCCTCTCGCTAGTTTTCACAAGGGCGGAAGCTGCTAAGAGCTTTGGAGAAGGAATGAACACAAACTCTACGTTTTGAAGCCTTCCAAAGAGGTACACTGTGCTATATATAGCACAGCTCGACACCAGAGACATACAACGACACAGCTCACAAACTCCCCCTCCCCCCTCCCCCTTTTTTTTGTAAATGATAAAATAGCAACAACGGCAACAAACTATTGGAAACAGAGCAAGACAAAAAATGCAGGTTTTGTTCAACCCTAGAATCAGTCCCAGAATCTGTGCTCTTTCAGATTTCCCAGGAGAAGGCGAAAATGCAAAATGTTAAACTGTTAGATATACTCCAGACTCCAGGGGAACGATATTGAAAATTAGACAAAGCATTTAGAGGGAGAGAGAGCATTTATGTCTACGCCACATGCCAGACCTCTATAGTTCCATCTCCACGTGGGGAAGAACTTCTTTCCTGTGAGAGTGACAGAGCCCTGGTACAGACTGCCCAGAGGGGCTGTGGAGTCTCCTTCTCTGGAGACCTTCAAGACCCGCCTGGATGCCACCCTGTGCCACGTGCTCTGGGTGTCCCTGCTGGAGCACGGGGATTGGACTAGATGATCTCCAGAGGTCCCTTCCAACCTCAGCCACTCTGTGATTTTGTGATTCTGTGACTGGCGTTCTCGTGGTCCTGGGCCATCTGTTACTGCTGCATGTTGATCTCTCTGATCGGCTGTGCCCTGCTCTCTCTCTCTCTCTCTATGTGTGTGTGTGTGTGTGTGTGCGCATGCACTTACATATACATTCATATATGCATATATTTCTCCAAATACTTTCAAATGTACTTCATCCACTGAAATGGCAGAGCACCCAACAAAAAAATGCAGGAGAAATGCTTCTTGACCTATTTTTCCAACTGCTCCGCATTGAATAAATTGTTGAAGCTTTTTCGTTTGTTTCAGGTATTGCAGATATCAGGGCAATTAGTGGCCACCCAATATTGAGCGGAAAAGAAATGGGCTCAAGATAGATAGTAACAATAGAGAGAAATATCTGATTAGGGGAAATAAAGAAAATGTCGGTTCTTCTGAGTGCTGCCCAGTGACATTTAGAAATAAGAGAAAACTTCTCTACTGCAAGGGGAGTCAAACAGGGGAGCAGGTTGCTCAGAGAGGCTGATCTCCAGAGGTCCCTTCCACCCGCTGCAATTCTGGGGATCTGGGGGTAACAGTTTGAAAAAAAATAGTAAAAAATAAATCAAATCAAATCAAATCAAATCAATAAAAATATACAGCAACAGTATGCCTGTACAACTCTTTCACTATAAACTCCCGAAACAGAGGCTGCAATAGTCCTTCTTAGGTAGCGAGACGATAATGATGAAGTGATAGGTTCAGCCTTTTGAAACTTTCTAATAACAATTTTTAAGTGTTTCATCAAGCTCAAAGTAGCATCTCAATTTTTCCTACTTCATACAATAAAACTCTCACAGAAAGCAGGGTAAAGGCTTTCCATACCAAGTTAAGCATCCAGTTGTAGAGTCAGTAAAAGGTGAAAGAAAGAAGTTGTAATTTTAGAAAATATTTGAAAAGCAATGGAGATCTGATGAACTATGGAGATAAAAGAAGACTGTTCCAGATGGTAGGAATTGCATATGTCTACCCAAAATGGTAACAGTGTGAATGGACAAAGCAGACGACTAGTGTAAAATAAGAAGAGGCAAGAACCATCTGAATGATGTATTTTAAAGAAATATAATCTGCAAGCCTAGTGCACACAATCTTCTTTGTGGAGCTGACAATAGGCAGAGGAAATACAGCACTAGGAGAAAATTATTTTCTCAGCTATGTGAAAGAAAAAAGTTCAATCGTTCAATCGGCTACAAGAAATAGAGAAGTCAGACTTTTATTTCATCAAAGCAGAAAAACAACCCATATGTCCCCTGCTCTTACACAAACATTTAAATTGTTTTTACCTTTATATTCCCTTTAACAGGAGGCGAAAAATGCACAAATAAAGATCCCTCTGTGTGTGTCTCAAAGATGAGGATGTACCATCTCTAATGTCTATGCTTTTCCAGGCAGCTAAACACAGGGAGGTGGAAGATACACAATGGTATTCAGTATTATAGGGGGAATTACACTTCTATTTACTCTTGCATAATTATGGAGAAATTAGTGAGTTAAAAGTAGTTACCTACACTTCAGTTTTGGCAGAAACTAATAAATCTGTTAAATCTATGAACACTTCCTGAAATATAACTGCTCTAGTTTTGCTTTTCTTTTGAAGAACAAAGGGTTCAAAGAGAAGTTGTTCAAAGTTGAAGAACAACAAAACTCTGCCACCAGAGTCAAAATTGGGGCTCAAATATGTAAAATAAATTATAAAGTCTTTTTGTTCTTTGAACATTAGACCATGTTTTAAACACTATCACACACAGTTTGTAACACTACATGGTACACAGCTTTGAACACTACGCAGTGGGACATATGCTTTAAAATAGCTGTGTAAGTCATCTAGAGCAAACAGATACCTTTACTTCAAATCTGCACATGTGCAAGCGTAAAAGCATGCCGGAGTCACCCTGCAGAGGAAACACTGATTAACACCTGGGAAGCCACAGTGTGTTATCAGTGTCAAATGTGATATTCATTAGCTCTCATAACTGACAGGTCATCAAGTGCTGCCAGGCAGTGCATGGAGAACAAACTCTCCAAGCCTCAGACCAAAGCCTGAGATATACAGATATACGGATTTGCATTGTCACAAACACTATGGCTAGGGCTAAGAGTTATGGTTACACTCTTAATTACTACAGCTAATACAACAGTTTGGGTGCTTGCAATAACACTGCCATTCAGATGCCATATACATATATATATATAGATATACCCATACCTTGAAACAAGAATCAGACAGAGTGACATAATCAAGTTTGTGAGACTATATGAAAAAAATGTATTTAACATCACACTGGCACAACTACAGCAATAACACTTACACAGGTATGTAGACTTGTAAGCCTTAATCCAGTCTGATACATCTTACATTGCTGTAAAATAAAGATTTATCAAGATGCCAAAGGATGAAACCAACTACACCATGTCAAGGCCAACAGCTCTATAAATACTCCTTTTCTGATAAACTCTGCTCAAACCTTGGTGTTTCTGTGGCTGCATCACCACAGGAAGCAACTAGGTCTCACTGCTGCTTTAATTTGCGGATGAGCAACTCCTGGTCATGTTGGCCAGGTCTTGGAGCCCTGCTGCCTACCCACACTGTACAGTTAATGCACCAGCTTTCACCCAAAGGTAAGGGACCACATCTACCCAGAGGAGATGCACAAGGTCCAGAAAAGATGCTCTGGCAAGACTGTGAATGAATGGTCATAAACCAGACTGTTTTAGGTGAGCAGAGACTTGAAGGAACATTAACTGCTATATTTGTGCTTGCTCCCACTGAATCCCCAGACCCATAAAAAGCAGCTGTCTCTACCAGACTGAATGCTACCAAGCAATTATTTACTGTCATTATACTTCTGAAACTGTTCCTGGGGAGCGAAAAGGCAATTATAGATTCAGAGTTGAGGAAAAGATGGCATATTCAATGCTAGAACAGCACAGGAACAAGGTACACCCCTTCTCTAGCAATGGAGGGCTCAAGAGCCTCCAGGCGCTCTGCAAACTGCCAAACAGGTGGACTTCCATTGCAGAGCTGCCCTCCATTACACTGACGTCTTGTTTTATTTATTTATTTCTACGTTCCAGGCTCTTGGGATGAGAGCTGAAAATTATGACATTGCATCCCCCTTATGCCCAACAAGTCACATAAATAGACTTGGGTGCCCTAAAAATCCCCTCCGCAGTCAATCTATGGCAGTCATTTATCACACGCTATCAAAAAATACTATTCCAGTCCCCTCTCAGATAGGGAAAGTTTCCCAGCATGCTTTAAATGTCTTGTAGTGAGAAGTTTTATGTATACACCAGAACACAAAAGTTGTTTTTTTTTTTTTTAATTTTATTTTTATTAGTGTTTTATTTTTTATTATTATTATTAATATAATTATACTTTGTCGGCATTCCCGGATTAAGCAAACTGTAGAACGATCATCCCATGCTCATAGGAGCAGAAGTTCATAGCACTAGACTGTAAGTTTTGGCTACTTACCAGCAAACAGAATTTCAAACAAAAATATCTCTATAGAAATAAGACTCATTGCAAAAAACACTAAAACAGTTTTACATATGGACTGAATGGATAGAGTTGGACAAACCAAGTTTCAAATATTGCATCAAACATGTCACACTATTGCAGCATCTCAGAGGAAAGCAGGAAACTGTGCAAGATGGAGAAAACCTGGCTGCAGTAGATCTATCATCTAAACAACCAAATTGCCCAATGCTTCTACAGGAAGGCTGGAAAAGGCAAAAACTCCTGTACGATATGAAAGGAACTGCAAATACGCGGATTTTCCAGTCTTCACAACATGAAGAAACGGATTAGGAATGTGGCACCAGAAATAATCATTTTATTCTTCTGTCCAAGATGAGGGGAATTAAAAAAAAAAAAAAAAGGAACAGCAAGGAAAATAAAATTAATTATTTGCCAGTGGAAAAGTCGAGATAACTGTAATCAAGGCAAGGATTTATTTTTTAAATATGATTTCAAACTGATGATGCCCCTTTAGGATTTACAAAATAATTCCAACTATAAATCAGCATGCATTATTTCACCTAATCACTCCCAGAAGTTTTAATTTCTCATAAAAATGAAGCAGGGCTTGAAATGTGCCACAGGCAAATGAGCAGCAGTAAGAGATCCCAATGAAGTCCCAGGCTGTGCACACACTGCAGACCTGCATTTTGCTAACATAAGAGTTGCATGCTGAAGCTTGCCCAGACTTGAGCAGGACATCTATAGGCAGCTGCAAGGACAGAAAATCAATCTCTGGACATTTTTGGTTGGTATGAAGACAACCAATTGTTTTGTTACCTTAGGGAGTTCTTATGTGGAAGAAGAAAGATTTTTGGGGAGGCCAAATTGGAGAATGTTAGTCTTTTATTTCTTTAAACCCTGATAAAAGAAGCCCCAAATTTCACGGTTTTATTTTCTTTTGCTATTGCTTACTATATGAGTCTACATGAGTTTCTGTTTTCCACTATAGACATTATTTCTCATGGTACCCATCACAAAGACAGACATAGAAACAACATTATTTGTCTTCATTAGACTGAAATATAGTTTCTCCCTTGAATGCAAACCACAGTACACACCAACGTTGCACTGTAATTATTGACTTGAATCCATCTGTAATGTGAAACGCACAGAATTTAGGATTTTCCAAGTCAGCACCAGATTTTGGGTTATATTCTTGTAATGATCGTGACAAAGTTCACTCTTAGCTAACCAGGCAATCCTAGCAGCACATGCTCTTCTGCACCAAGTGAACTTCACAGCGTTCCAAGCTGACTGTCACAGCAGGATGAGCTCTAGTCTCATCTCCTGAAACTCGTTTCCATTTAAGACTCTGCTGTTTTTCGCAGTTCCAACACAACTTGATTTCTTTGCAATCTTGAGAATCTGTTTCTAGTGACCAGTGTCATCAATACCAAGGTGTGGCCTTATCTCCCACTGAAAGGTGAGTGGGCTGGTGCACCACTTCTTCGGTAGTCAGAAACTCCAGCCTTGAAAGTATTTAAGTTATGGGGAAATGAATAAAACCCTTGTCCTGAACAAGGCACGGAACATAGTCTTATCTTTAAAAGAAAAGTCTAAAGGAATTCAGTAACACATTCCACGGACCAAGTTAGTTATACTTACTTTGCAAGGGACTAAACAGGGCCAAAAAAGGAGCCAACAAAATTTCTACATTACCAGAAAAAATACTTTTCAATACTTTTTTTTTTTTTGTTAGTATTTTAGTATTTATAGACTTTGAGTCTACTAATATCATTTTTGCTTCAAAAGCATCAGTTAAAGTACAGCTTGTAAAACATAAATGAATACTTGTGATTTGCGAGCTCTAAAAGCTATGTATTCTGTCGCAGGAGTTAGGAATACGGCATTGGCTTGATGTCCTTACAAAAACCAAAATAAGTAGCTTAATCACATATACATCAGACACGGAAATCTTAGGTCTGGAAGACAGTAGCATCAAATCACCTCTCTGAAAAGTACCCTGCCAGAGTATGGTGCACATGAGGTGTGAGATCGGAGGAAATCAGCACACAAATTTATTTATTTCCTGACCAAAATGTGCATTCATAGAGATGTGTGCTGTCCTGTTCATGTATGTGGTTATTAGTCTAAACTAGATGCCACCTGATGCTGTCCTCCATACTTCATACACACATGTTTGTACGTAACAAAATACCCTGTTACTGGACTCCAGTCCCACTAGGCCTCAAAAAGAAGCATCAGCTTCAGTTCTTTCTTACACAGCACAACCCTCAGCTGGGGTCTAGGCTGCCTTTTCTTCTACCTGCCTCTCCTCCTTCTCTCCCTTTCAGGCCTGAAGTATCATAATAAACTGTTTAAAAGAAGGTGACTTTCAAGTGCAGCACCCAAAGCACAGAAATTAAGAATACAGTCATCTTTTTCCTGCTCAAATCTTTCACCATAAACTAACATTTGCTCTTTTATTCTTTCATAATAAATTACTCAATCATGTTTTTCCTTTCTCCTCGCAAACCTCCTATTTCTAACTCCTGGCTACCCTGTTTTTCTGACATCCTTTGATTCAGCACCTTTTGACCTGTGCCATCTGCTTATCCCCATCTTATATTCCCAGTAGGAGAAGAATAGCAAGCTAAGATCACTTTGATTTTAGAAGTAGTAAAGCAGGATGCTGAGGAGAACAAGGAACTGAACCGGAAACAGCAAGGAAGGAAGAGAAAGCAGGATCTCCTGCTAAAACCTGGAATGTAGACAACTATTCACACTAAATCCAGCAGATATGTGAGTGCTCTTATCAAGGCACCATGCAAGTATCAACTGAAAATTTGATCTGGGTTTCCTTAGGCTCTTCATAGCCCTCAGAAGTTACAGAAGTTAAAGTTATTTGCAAGACACAGTATTAGCAAGACAGCAGAGACATTAGAGATTAATGACGTAGGTCAATTCACTTTTGTGTTTTCATTTAATGAATATCTTCCTGACTCCCTTCATCCAACTACAGCAACCTGTTAAAGGTCTGTCTGCATGAGGCACCAGCAGGAACCTCTTCATCTCTTACCAAGATGCTGTAGAAAACCCAGAGGACAGATAATGCAGACACCATCAGCAGCAGGCTAGCACCAGGGATCACCTATTCAGTCTTCAAGCTGTCACTGAGGAAAAGTTCTAATAAAAAGTGTTGTGATAAAGTGCTTTAAAAATGAAGAGGTAACAAAGAAACCAGTGATGACCGACTTGTGGTTGAAAGAGGTTCCAGTTTGTTTTTGCTTTAGTCTTCAAAATGTGTTTCATTTATCACCATAAACAAAAGCAAAATAATGGTCTATTATCTTTCTCTTCTGCAATGATTTTGCCTTAGTGATAACAAAGAAACCAGTACACAGAGGCAAGCACAGTTTGTAAGAATATCCCTCAGCAAAGGCTACGTGAACACACGTAAGACTGGTAGAAGGTAAGAATGAAACTGCTGACCCCAAGCACAGTGCTGCTGCAGGGGGAGAATGGGCATGTCCGTTTCTAGATATGCCAAAAGTAAATGCTACTTGAAAAATCACCTGAAACATCCAAGGAAGCGAGGAGGGGAGAGAAGCAGCATGACACAGAACAGAGGAATTAGACTTTCAGATATGAATGTAAATTATTATTTTTAATGAGAGATTGGTTGAGAACTCACATTTACATGGAATGTATAAGGTCCATAGCAAATATACTGCTATGGGAGTACCTCCTCAAATCTACTTCCTCAAAAGGCAGTGCAAATTAAAGGAGAAAAGGACACTGTTAGCAAGTCCTCTGATACCAGACAGTGTGAACAGGTGCCTTCCTTGGGTTATTTTTTGAAGACTTTCTAGAAAAAAAAAGTTCGGAAAAAACAACTGCTTAAATTCTTCCTTTGTTTCCTGGCAGGTAAAACTGTAGTGAAAACATTCACCTCTCTGCAGAGGTATGAGGGCTTATTAGTTTGTGTATATAAAGAGGTATATGAGCATCAAGCGCTATTTTATTTTTTAACACCTTTTGGGGACTACTGCATTCCTACCTAGAGTTCAGCTTTTGGCAAGAGATTAGGATAGAGTTAAGATGGGAACAGGTGTTTGGAAGATGATACAGCAGCAATAAAAACACTAATCAAGAACAGGAAGGTAAAATAGTTTAAACATGGCATTTACTTTTACCCTGTGAAATACTGAAAGGGACCCAAAATAAAGCACAAAATCATTTGTCAATTAGGTGAGGGATATTCAGGAAATGTCTATGCCCACTGTGATCGGCTCATGCACAGAGAAAGTCTAGTCCAAGGTGAACACAGCAGCCAGCCAAAAAGCAAATTCACTGTTCAGAGGTGGTTGGTAATAATACATTTTCACAACGGCAAATGATTTGGGAGGATTTTAAGGCCATTGCCAGTGAGATTTAGGCTCCTAAATTATATCAGGTATTTTTATAGCACGGATTTCTGGCCATTAAAGCTCTCTACAGCCATTAGTGCATCAAAATGATTTCCCTTTCTAGTAGGGACCTAGCACACTTCTTTTCCAAAAGTAGTCAAATGAAAAACTGAAACCATCCATTTCAAGGATCAAATTCAGGAAAATAGAAGTTTTCTTAGCAAACTGAAGAGTTAACTGATTTTGAAGCTTCATTATAAAATATAATACTCATTATTTTTAGAATATTTTCCCTCAACACTTTCTAAGGATGAACCAATTAAAAATAAAAGCTTTCAAGTGGTTTCAACGGCAGATTATGCTCAAACCTCAATCCTACAAGTTAAACCTGTTCTAATTAAGACGTACCAAGAACCCAGGAGTAAAAGCAAATTAAGCAACAATTTTTTAAAAGCAAAGACTTATTGTGGGAAGATGCAACAGGATTATGGTGTTTATTATTCCTTTCTTGACCGCCAAGTCCCACCACTATTTATTGTAAGAGTAGAATATAATGTATATGCAAATACAACTTAACTGAGGAGACTGAGTCAAGCTGTGGGGACCCACAGGCTTATTGGCTCTCAAGTCAGAGCTTTACATGAGAGTATCAAAAGAATCTGCAATGGTTGTCTAGACTACATTAAAGTCCCCTGTGCCTTTCACTATTAAAAGCTTTCCTGTAGCCTGAGGAACAATTGATTGAAGAACCTGGCAGTAAAACTTCTAGATGCTAGATGGTATTGTTACATTAAATGACTTTTTGCATTTTAAGCAGGTTTAACTAATTATCTTTGACTTCAGTAGGTTTAAGGTGCATCTTTCCCTGGTACTTTTTGTTAGTAGTCACCCATGAGAGAACAAGTCTATTATATTAGCAAGACATTAAGGAAGGTCTTAAAATGACATATGATGTGCATTCTCTCTTTGGAGAGAGAGAAAAAAAGAAGAAATAATTTCAACCTGAGACAAATTCACACGTCCTTTAGATTCTAATGATTTCAGCAACAATAACACAATTATTCAAAAGCTGAACTTGACCTTGTATCATTGATGTTGCAAATGCATTTGAACAGCTCTGAACAGCTCCATTTAACTCAATTGTCCCTAGGAGTCAACTATTCATGGTGAAGTGCTTAAGGGACTCAAATTTGCATTCATAAATGGCTGTGGATTCCTGTGCCTGACAGGCATCACACAACTGCAAATACTTACTCTCTATCAGTACAGAATTGGAGAGTTTTGATGAACATATCAAAATTGATCAGCATTTCTGAAGCCATTGGAAAAATCTGAATTGGCCTTCCAAAAGGAGGGACTGAAGCAAGGAACTCGAGATTTTAAGACGGAGCTTGTTTTGTTTACAAAACCTGACGTGTTATCTGCAACACCAGGGGGACTAAACTTGATGACATACAATTTCCGCACAGTCCTAGCTGCAAGCTACACACTGAGTACTGCAAACCTCTGGAGTAAAAGCTGAGACAAGTATTTTACTCTGGAGTAAAATCTCAGAGAAGCACCTGAGAGCAGAGAACCCAGAGCAGGGGGTATGTTAAACATCTTTCTGAAGAAGTCTTTTCATCAGGTTCATGTGCCAGTCTAACAATGCAACCACAGGAGGAATTGTTAATGCCTTTCTTAAAACAAACAAACAAACAAAAAAACATAGGTGGCATTGGATCAGAAGATTCTGGACTCTCAGAACCATGACATCCTACCTTTCAATAAGCCACTGCTATCAAAAAAGAGGAAAGGAAACTTAGAGGAAAAAAAAGGTAGGAATTTTATAATTCAAAACCTGAAACCCCCCACTCCAAGCCTCGAACACTCAGTGTAGCAAAGGGCTACAAAGGTGATATAAGGAACCTTATCCATGTACGTAGGTCCCTGAAGGGAGGCTGTTAAGAGGACAGACTCTGTTCAGTCATGACCCATGAGAGGACAAGAGGCAATGGGCACAAACAGAAACACGGGAAGTTCAGCCTGAACACAAGGAAGAACTCCCTTGCTGTGAGAGTGACTGAACACTTGGACGAACTGCCCAGAGTCTTAGCCCTTGGAGATACTCACAGAACCCTGGAATGGTTGAGGTTGGAAGGGACCTCTAGAGATCATCTAGTCCAACGCCCCTGCTCCAGCAGGGACACCCAGAGCACGTGGCACAGGGTGGCATCCAGGCAGGTTTGGAAGATCTCCAGAGAAGGAGACTCCACAACCTCTCTGGGCAGCCTGTGCCAGGGCTCTGTCACCAGACAGCCTCTAGACAGGATTTAGGGCAACGTGCGCCAGGTGACCCTCCCTGAGAAAGCGGGAGGGACTAGATGAATTCCAGAAGTTCCTTCCAACCTCAAGTGATCTGTGATACTTTCCCTAAAGGAAATGTCAAAGACTATGAATACCACAACAGCCTGTGCTGATGTGCGCAGTCCCACACAGAGGAACACATTTCTCTGGAGGTAGTTTAAGCATCTTGCAAGCTCTCTCTGTTGCTGTACTGGTACAGCTGCACAGTGACCTGGCTCATGCACAAGAAGAAAGAGAGAAGGGACAATTTGACATGAGCAAGAGGCTAGGGAGATGGAAGGACTATGATAAACCAGATGAAATAGTTTGCTGCTGAATGTAAAACTACTGCTCTAGGTAGTAATGCTGCCTGGGACACTCCCCAGCATTTGCTCTCTCCAAAGATCTCCACAAGTTCCTCTAAACCATGAGGAAGGGTTCACATACTTCAGGAGGTGAAATATAGGACTACAGGCATTTGCATTCAATAACACCAAACCCATATGCCAAAAAGGCCTCCAAGAAAACATTTGGATAGAATATTTGAATTTATCAAGTTGAGCCCAAGCTCACCTACATAGCATACACACTCTGTTCTACTACAATCCTTATTTGTCTTACTCATTTCCAATAAGCTCTGAAACAGTTACACGTCCACTGTTTACAGAACAGTTATTTGAGGTCTCCATTACACTAAGTAAAAAAGAAATTGTTAGTAAAACACATCTCCCTCCACAGACAAATTATGTTGTTTACAAGCAACCTGCTCCACAAGGATTTGTCTTCTTTAGTCTCTTCTTCCTGTCCAACTTTTGCCATGCTTTGATTTAAATTAGAAAAGAATCTCCTCGGATCATGTACCACTTTTATTTTTTCAGCCAAGTGCTATGCACAACTTTTGTCTATAATAACAAAAGATTGCCCAAGGACACACAGTGAGTCATGGAAAGAGTCAGGATTTCCTGGCTCTTAATCCTATGCTCCGACCAGGCTTCTCACGTTACTGATTTTGGGGGGGAGCTGAGGGGAAGTGGAAGAGAAGAGACAGAAAGGAAAAAGATTTTTAGATAAGCAAATTCCATAAAATAGACAACCAGAAGAAAAACACAAGCTCTTTCCCTTTTTGGTTTTAGATGACTGATGATACAATAATAGCAAAAGCTGCTGAAGAGTTTAAATTTGTTTTTAAAAAAATGTAACAAAGAACAGAGGAAAGTTATTAATGAGCAGTAAAAGGACAGAAAGATCTAAGGTTCCTTAAAGCAGAAACAAAATAACCAGTCTGCTCAACAAGTCTGGAAACAGAGAAGGATTTACAGGCTTTCAGGGTAAGGACTTTTGGGAAGCTTTCTCCTATGGGACAAGCAGGGAGAGCAGCATAGCACTTGCCCATTCCAGAACTGTGGAGAAATGTGGGGATATTAACACACACATAGGCCATAGTCAACTGTCTCATGCCTCATTTGAGCACACTTCAAAAATACCCTGCATGTTAATACTAGTCTATTTAGCTTAGAAAGCCAGTTCCCTCAAGACCACCTATAATTAGCAAGAGATGAGGAACATTCAGGAGACAAATATAGATGATGCAGAGGTGATGCATCAGCTGCCTCAAAATAATTAATACCCATCCTAATAATGCCACCTACTCCAAAAGACTGTGCAACAGTTTACAAGACCCATAATGTCACTGAGGAACAGCAAAGCCATTCTTCATCCCCACAAAAGTAGGTCGCCCATCACATTTTGAAAAGGAATCCAAGCAAAAAACAAATGGATTTGGAGACAGGTTGTACTCATTTATCACAGCAAAGCACAGCTCACACGTGGGCACTGGCAGCACTCTGGCTAACTGGTCGAAACGAGACCCATTTCAAAATAAAACAGACGGTAAAGCACTTGTGCCAATAAGACACAACGGCAAATACATATGCTTACACACAAATATAGGATATTTAGAGAATGCTTGTCTCAGTGAGATGCAATATTGGGATTACAGAGAGACTATTGCTTTAGGATGCAGAAAACCTCAAGTAGATATTGCAGGTACAGTCAGCCTTACACTGGAAGCACAGAAATGGTCTTTTCGGGTCCCTACTCACCCTATTTTAATGCTTAATCAGAGTAACACCACCACAACGGCAAGTTATTTTAGCAGAGCATGCGACTCAAGTGAGACAAGTGGTGGCTCCCTCCAGGTTCTCATAGAGTCACAAGCAGCAGGTCAGTACAGCATAATTCTGAACATATTTCTTACACTCATTTTTAAAGTGAGCCAAACCATTAAAAAAAATTGGTCATTAGACATCTTAATCAAGAAAAAAAAAATCTGGTAGTTCTGTAAAACCTTCAAAGCATAATTTTTCCATTTTAAGTCTTTTTTTTTTTCCTTTTTTTTTCTTTTTTTTCTTCCTCTTAAGGGTTAGATACACTGCAAATTTCACCTTCCCTCTTCAGGTAGCTTCCTAAGCTTCCTTTGGTATATTAATTTTTGTTACTCTCTTGAAAAATACCTTAGTCAAGGAATATACAGGAATACATTTAAGTTAAACATCTTAAATCTTTGGACAACTTTTCTTCTCCCCCTTCATCACAACCTCTTTACATTACATATGGCACAAGCCTGTTTTTTGGTTCATAGTTCCCTGAAGCTCATATTATTCTTTTAAGTTTCTTTCCCTTTCTCCCCTTTATTTTTTTTCTAGTCACTGAATTCTTTCCACTTCTACATGAAAATAACAATGTCCAGCACTGATAAAAAAAAATAATAGTTCAAAAAATTTCAAAATAATTCAATAATTCAAAAAAAATCAATAATTCAAAAACAAAGCTAGCATGATTTCTTTTAACAAAAGGATATTCTTACTCACTTTTTATTTTCCTTTTCAAAACATTAATGACCTCAAGTATAATCAAATTTCCATCTTTTCTTTCTATTCCGCCCCTCCCCCCCATCCTTTTTTATATCCAATTCTAACATCAAGGACAAATATATATAAACAAATTATACATTGGAGTCATAACTCCCTTGAGGTATCAGTACGGACTATTGAAGTACAATTATTTTTGCACATTAGTCTGCACTAAAACACTCTTTAGAACTCCTTCCTTAGAGCAAGGCCACTAAAAATGCTATTAAAATCTAATTTACCTGCACTATGCAAATCAACAAATGGAGCACATAAAATTCAGAGAGCAAAAAAAAGAGTGTATATAAAGAGGGTATATCAAGCAGAGAGAGATGATCATCAAGAATGTAGCTAGAAAGGACCCAAAGTTAATGATACAGTAAGATTTAAACAAGTCAATGAAATAACCAAAAGTTCCTCAAAATTTTATCAAGAAGTAGCAAAGAACAAGAACTACTTAAAAACTCTGCATGAAAAATCTTTAGCTCAACTGAACTGAATTAGTGAAAAGAAAAAAAAAAATGCACTTCAGCTTAAAAATCATCACTCTCTTGGATTTGCCAAATTCATTAAAAGTAGTTCACAAACATCCAGTTTGAGTGTCAGGAACTTTTTTGATTTTCTCCATCCGTTACGGGTAGGCACAGTCTATTTCCACATTTCCCAGTATACTAAAACTATACATATATTGCTAGTGCATAGAAGAAAAAGCAAAATACAAAGGAAGGACATCACCTGGTTCTTCAGGTGGTATATTCTATGACAAAACAAATAAATTGCACCTCTTGGAAAAATTGTCCATACTGCCAATGCAGTTGGGTTCATATCCAAGCCTACTACTCTAAATTCAAGCAAGTGATACAGTTAAATTACTGAGCAATTTAACTGTAAAAAAAAATAAAAAAAAAATAAAAAGAGAGACTGGCAGTATAAGATCTTTAAATATTTCCCAGGGACCTGTTCTGTTGGTATCTGACATCAGTTATGCTTTCAAAATGTCTGTATGCATCCACGCATTTCTATGCATTTGAGTGTATAAATAAATGCAAATGCATTTGATTTTTTTTTTAATTTTGGTATTGAAATGGCTTATTAACACAGCATCTGAACATCTTAGTCTTTAATGGATTTACTCAAAGGCTCTGTGCTAAATGCTGTTATCCTCATTTTGAGAGCAAGGAACACACACTTTAAAAAAGCCCTAAAATTTGAGCAGCGTTACAAACAACTTCTGCAGTGAAGTGAGGACTTGCCTGCCTCAAGTGTCAGGTTGCTTCTACAATATGCTTCTGTACTAAGAGTATTGCAGCAAAGTAATACTCAAAGGCTGTCCTCAAACTAGATGAACATTAATTTTTCACTTAGAGACTACTAAAACTTCTGCCTCAGCAAAGCCACACCAGAGGCCTTTTCTCTTGGCATGAATGGATATCCTTTGCATAGATATTCTTCGTTCACTGAACATTTGTCACACTTCACTCATTTTTATCCTGAACTTGCTAAAAATTCCATTGTACTGCATAAACATATAAACTCAAAAAAAGATTAATTATACACTGATCCCCCAAAACCTTACATTTAAGTAGGTAAAATTAAAGGAGCAGGGTTGCTTGTATGCTCAAGGATTACTTTAAAGTATTAAAGAAGTTAGGATCAGTCACATTACAAAGACCTTTCATCTCCATTTAATTGACTTTTTCAAAAGAGGCCATTAGCCTTTCAGTCTGAGAAATCATTCCAAATAGCTTTTTCCCACATTATATTTTACACACAGTTTTATTTATGTTCACTGTGTATTAGAAAACCAAGTCCAAATATAGGAAAAACATTTTGCACCTATCTTTTTCCCTCTCCTCCTCTCTCTCTCTCTTTTCTTTTCTCTCTCCTCTGGCTGAACTTCTCTTCCCAATGATAAAACTTAAACAAACCTTGTTTAAAAGACAGGCTGAAAGACAGAAAGAAAGAATAGCCTAGACCTTGAACACCAGGAGTGAAATTAAATTAGTTAGTTGCTAGAGGCATGAAGCATTAAGGAAAAAGAACTAGAGAATTTTCCCCTTATGAGGAACATTTATTCAGTGTTAATTAAATTCTTTTATTCAAAATCTATACTCACTCAAGTGTAAAATATTACATCATACCAATAACTGCAGAGTGTTAGCAAGTACTGTACTATAAACACCAATTTTTATTTTCCTCTCCTAGCAGAGTGAAGCCTTTAAATCACTTACACTGTTGGAAGTTTTTGATGATTAAAGAAAAAAAAAAAAAAGAAAAATCCACCTTCTGCATGAACCAGCAATCAGTTATTAATCCATTTGTCCAACAAAGAGCTATCAGAGACCAGTTCCAAGCATTTGCTTGCAAAGTTCACATCCAGCAGTGTTAATGAAGGACTTTCAGAGGACCTGCAGCAATTATTTTTCTACAATATATCCAGCTGGCTGTTTTATTCATTCGCAATCTAGTTCTGCCCCACCAAAGCCAAGGAGCTCTGACATTACCTTCAACAGGTCCTTGCCTACACTGTTGAGCTGTCATCACAAATCCCTCAGGTGCATTTCTATGCTATGACAAAAACTAATTAGAGAAAAGCTGAAACTACCAGGGGATCATCTCTTGCATTTTTAAACTTACATGCTGGGAAAAAGCTCATAAATCTTCAGGTGAATCCCTAAATATGTTACTTGATTAGCAGAGCCTCTCAATAGCTGCTCATTTACATGAGAACACTAAATGATCTGAAATATCAGTAAGTCTTATTTACCAAAAGACCAAAAGTAATCAATGACAAGGCAGTTTTGCAAGAACACAGCAGTATATGAAACTAAGATAATGCATGATATTCTTAGGACTTGCAGCTTCTTTTAGATGATATCTTTGCCAAAAAAAGTGCAATTTGGGGAATTATTTTTGAAGATTTCATTAGGCACTCAACTATTTTGCAGGTTACCCATCCAAGCATAGATTAGCAAAGGAGTATGATCCAGCAGCTACATTTCCAGGTGCTAGCCCTTGTACAATGAAAAAGCAGCATGTGTACTGCTGTAAGAGAGCCAAACTTGACTTCTGCATTGCTCTCTTAAAATGTGTGCTTTGCCTCGACAGTGAACCTCAAAACATTGACTATGATATGACTAGTTAATTCACCAACTTTTTCTTCAGCTATAAGCTACCTTTAAGCAAATGCAAATAGATGTCACTTCTGGCAGTTCATATCAACTAAATCACAGCACCTCAGTGATTTCCAGGCGGAATCAGAGCTTTCCGTGAGTATCTGGAGTTGTGGTTACACACAATGACCCAGTGCCCTCAGAAGATCGTCTCCTCCCTTTCCCTCACACAGAAGGGAAGACTGCTGGTGCACTGCAATACTTCTCCAGTTCAGGTTCTCCATTTCTAGTTCTCCAAAAGCCACAGCAATTGAGGAAAAAATTCTAAAATTCCTCTTTACTTATATGATCAAATTTCAACTACTAATAATTCATTAGATATGTGGGACACAACATGGACCTTTTCATTATTATTATTTTGCTGTTAAATTTCTTGTTAAAGAATGCTAGGTCAAACTGGGTCCCCTTCAAACTGGGGAAAAAAAAAAATCTTAATTTACTCACTTGTTTAAGTCCAGGTTTCAGAAAGGGCACTAGCTGAGAAGGCAAGAATGGGGGAAAATAGAAGTAAAGAAGGAGAGTAAAAACTTACAGAGCAGAACAGGGAGGCTTCTATAGGCAATATTTAGTCACATTCCGCATGTCACCTTAAAATAGCAAAAGGAGTCACTAATGGAACATATCCCCAGGATACCCATGGGGAATAGACACTTTTGATTAATTTAAATAGTCAGTAGCTACTGCTCTATAAAATAGAGCTGAAAATGCATTTCCTTTCTATGGAAGCAGAGAATGTAACCTGAAGGAAGTTTTTTGTGTGCTCAGCACATCTCACATTTTTTTTTCTTAGTAAGAAAAAATAAAGTTGATTCTACATTGTTAGAGAGCTCAGCTACTTCCTCCTGCTGCTTCCCCCGCTACCAAAAAACTGCTACCCAGATTTTCTATCTACCTGCAAAGGGGCAACTACAATCAGATAACCACAACTACCCAAAAGAGGGTTTCCGAGAGCAGAGATAAGTGAATTAGAAGGTTGCCTGCCCAAAGATGTGCCAAGCCCATACCTCACTGCCACCCTGGAGGTCACAGATCACGAACTCTCTCGTAAGTCTCATGGGGAATCTTCAAGGAAACAAAAGTAAAATGCTATGCAATAAAAATGAGAAAGTCACATAAAACCCCACCACTGCAGAGAGCCTAAGAATGCAACAAAGAGGAAAACACAGCAGTCCTAGAGTTTAAGGAGTTCTGAAGAGCTGGCAGTTGATGAATGGACTGGATGTTGTATGAAAGCATCAAATTGACAGTAAACAGTAGGCTTGTTGGTGAATTAAAAGAATTTTTTTAGCTAGTCTAACAGACTATACAACAATAATCTTTTATTTTAAACTATTATTATATACAGCATGTAAGTTTGGAAGAAGAGGGAAAGAAAGAAAGAAAATGTGTCAAAGATTGAAACACTGCAAGCAAGAAAAATGACCATCAAAAACTGAACTGTTCAGACAGTTATAGATAAGAAGGACTAGACTCAATGGTTAGTGTTAGCAGTCACTGAAAACACACGGCCAAGGTGCTTAAAACTCTCTTCTTCTATTTTCCTTTCAAAATTCAAATTTACTACACGCAACAGGAACCATACAGCTCCCTCATTGGTTTCATCCATCCACAAGGCCACAGCTCACAGAGATAACAGGCACTGGGAAGTGGTCTGTTAAAATAGCCTTTCTATGTAGACTACAAAAAATGTATTTTAAATTTTGATTGGAAATACTATGGAAATAATGGAAATATTTGTTTGCCATAAGGCAGAATCACTTCCTGTTCCACATGCCAAGCAGCTAGGAGGTGGATAAAGAAACAAAGTAGAATGCCTGGCAGAAGGCCAAGCAGCAATCGCATCCTGCCCACCCAATGCTCTGGTGATCTCACTTGGCTGTGGCCTCTTCAGATTCCTGTAAGTTTTTCTATAGACTGTTAAATGATGGTTGCGAGGTTTCACCTCAAGGCATAACAGCTTCCCATTGAAGGCTAAATGGTGTCTGTGCTTCAGTAGGCTGTGTTAATACCCAAATGCCTTTTTGTCCTTCTCTTTTTCCTCTATGAATACTCCAAATGTTATTTCGAGAGCATTAAAAAGCATATGCTCAGGTACCTTTTCACACACCCATGTGCAGAACAAATTCCTTCAATTCAAAAGTTCCCATGTTTAATTTTAGGTGCAGTTATAGCACACAAACATTTCCACAACTGATCTTTTATCACTAATTACAAGTGAGCAATTTTATGAAGATAGAAATTAAGATCCCGTGAACCTATTGCCTTTGTGTTTGTCAGAATTCTGCTGGGTTATGTAGATGGGAACAGCAGCTGTCTGCTACTGAAAAGGCAGTTGATCCATCTTTTCTCTTCTGCTTCCCTTCAGGTGTTTCCCAGCTCCTTGACAGACAGCAATTCTAAAACCCCCCCGAGTGCTTCTTTCCATTCCAGCTTTCCTCAACTCCAAACATCCAAGTTTTCTCCCTTAACAAGCAAGAGCTTTCAAGCACCACCATTTGTCACCAGCCATCAGCTACAGATCACAGACTTATGATTTAAAGACGCAGATTTAGAGCACAGTGCTGTCTTTACTGCCACAGAATGATGGGCTGCTGTTTCTGAGCATAGGCAAACTGCATGTTTCACACTGGAGGCATTACTGAATTCCTCACCAAAAGATCCATTCCAGGCTCATTTTCAGCTGAGAGTTTAACAACCCCTTCCTTTCCATCCACCATGCACTTTATCATAGTCAAGTCATGGATTCAATTATTATGCTTTGGCTTTGCAGACTTCTATATATTTCCCCATTTGTCTCCTTGAAGACATCATTACTGCTTCTAGCTCTTTAATATACTCCACTCTCAAACTCCTCCGAGTGCCCTGGCGAGCTGCCTTGTCTGCTAATACAATATACTATGGTTGACCAGCATCCTCTTCTCAGGGTCCCTCAAAACTTTTGTAATCTGTGAAATATCACACCTATTTCAGCCTACAGCTGCAATCTGATAAGGACGCATCCATCTATTTTTAAAGCACCCGTAAATATAGTAAGAAGCACATTTATAAAATCTTTATAATCTTTAGATCTTTCTGGACTTCATGAGTAACTTAAAACTTCCTTCTGGGTTCTGAAAGGAGGTAAGAGCATGTTATGGTTTTCCATAAGAATATCCTTTTATAAAGCACACACCATAATACTACAGAACTTTACAGAAAATTTTCCATTACAGGATCATTGCTAACAGTAATATATCTAGCACTAAGACACAGTAATATATTCAAATTAACAACTGACTACCTAGCTCTATGCAGCTGATACCAGATTTCTACACAAGGCTGGCTGGCAGATTGGAATTTACTCCTCATGTAAATCAATCCATTAATTACAAACTGGACAGAGCTAAAACTAATTTACAGAAATTAGGGTTTAGAGAAAGCAGTCCAAAACAGAAATAAATCACCTACTGACCACGTGGTATATGCAGTGATATTTCATTTCGCAAGAGGCTAAATACTTTTTCTGAGCAGAGACGGTTTCTCATAGCCAAAAACTGACAACCTCAGTTAGCAAACAGAGGGAGGTTCTTGAACTGCAGCAGCCCTCTCACAGGAAGCCTCTGCACGCACTCAAGTGCATAGGCTATGGTTATCTGACTGCTCTTTCCTAATACCACGTGGATGGTAAATGCTCTCTGGGAATTTGGTGCCTCTTGACAATGAATGCCAGCTCTCAGTCTGTGTCTCATAGCATGTTAAGGCCACAAGTACTAAATAATTAGGACATTACAAATACAGCTGCTTTTTCAGATTTCAGAATGACTTTGGAAAGACGGAACTCTCTCAATAGAAGCAAACAAAGTAAAAGAGTAGTATCAATCAGGCATCTCATTCCTCATTAGTTCTGGAGTTCTGCAATCCATCTTATATTCATGTCTAAGTGGTGAATGACATTTCAGCATGCTTTCTAAGAAAACTGCTGTGAAATGTATTAGCAGGTGCTGATTTTACACTTTATCCCCCGGGTCCTTTTCCTCAGTAACCAAGTAAATATTTAGTTCTTAAGAAACCCATGAAGGTGGTTGCTGCTTGATTCCAGGCAGACAAGACCACATGCAAGTGGCACTGCTTCCTCAGGCAGGTCTCTCTCCAAAAACACAGAACATGATTTCTAGAGGAGGCAACTACCTCTGTGCTACACGCTCACTACTACTCTCTAAGAGCTCTTTTTAAAATAAATAAATAATACATAAATACATAAATAAATAAATAAAAACTGCCCATGTTTCAGATAGGACCATATTGCACATCTTGAAGGTCTTCAATACTTAAGTGGAAAGAAATAGCCAATTATGAATCTCATTTTAAGACCACTGCTGCCAAAGTCCTAACTCTCCACCATCAATAAGCACTGAAATAAAATATTTCAGTTTCAGCTCAAGATCCTGAGACTTACAAAACAGAAAAAAAATAAATAAATAAAAGAGAAAAAAATAAAGGACGATCTCAGTAACTCACACACTCACTCAAATACTACGGAACACTCTAGAGATCTAGAGTTCCTTTAAAAAGATAGCTTACAGTGTAATGTATCCTCCCAGGGTAATAGATCCTGAGTTGCTTAATGAATATCAACTTAATAAAGGGCAATTAAGTAGCAGATGCAAAAAAAAAAAAAAAAAAGACAATCATTTCTTAATTGAACCTAGAAATCTCTATCATCTGCAAAGAAATATTCCAATTAGTCTTTGAAATACTAATTCTTTTAATTTTGCTTGCTTCCATCAGCATTTGCTTAGTATCACTTCATCATTTCTTTTTCACATATTCTGCAGGATTTTATGTTGTTATGATTTCTAGTAAATGTGAACAAGCACAAACAAACAAACTCCGTACATACATTTCTTTTATCTTAAAGTCAGTGAAACATTTGTGTGCATTTTTAATAAATGCATCTCCTTGCTAAGTACTGTAAAAGGCTTGGATCCTAATTCTATATTTTTGAAAAAAATGCTTGAAATCAAGTTCAAAAACATTTCCACAAAACTGTCTACCTCACAATAACACACACATTTGAAGATGTAAAGTAAAATGAAATATAAACATTTGGGAGAGGTGTGTTTTTTCTAAGATCATTTCTATATGAAAAAGGTTTGTTTCTTGAATCAACTACAAAAGCACGCAGAGCAAAATTAAGCCATCCTGTGTCATCTTAGCAATCCATCAGAGTTGGTCAAAGCCAAAAAAAGGAGTATAGCAGGCATTTTTATCCTAAACTGCACTAATGAAAACGCTACTAGGGGAAATCAGGATAGCTGATAGACACTGACACTAACTACACTTGGTTTCCCTGCTCTAGTTTTCATTTTGCAAGACTAGTAAGTTAAGGGAAATCAAATGATCTCAATAGAGACTGCAATGTACTTGCTACTGTTTCTCCATATTAGCATCAATGCTCATTTAGAAATTTCAGAGACAAACAGTGTGGAAACTTCAGGAAAGAAAAGAAAAAGGCCAAATGTCAAAAAAAAACCCTAAGGAACTAAGAATTTCATCTATTGTCCATAAGTATAACAAAACATACATATCCAAACCTAAGTTTCATTTTGTGTGAGATCCTCAGCAACCATCTAAGAGAAAGCTTACTGTAAAAAAAGGCTGAAAAATATGCTATTATACTACATAACGGTCTCCCTCCCCTCCAGAAAAATCCTTCTGGGCTAAATGAACTAGACACATGTTTTTGAAAGCTCATTACTTTCCTCTTCTTATTTTCGTTTGTTATACCATTGTGTCCCAAAATATTTTGAATAAGTGAAGCTGTTTCCCACAGTTTTCCAAAGATATGGAATCCAACATAACCAGAATCTGGGTCTGTGTCACTTCTGCAGCTCCAGCTGCTCAGAAGGGAACAGAAGGAATTGAGCTAAAATTCTAAATTTTTCTCAGCTACTTGCTTCAAGAAAAACTGTCAGAAGACACAGGTGCACTGTAGTTGTCCTCAATTCCTGACACATATCTCAAGTTAACTTAATTTTGAATTTTTTAACTAAGTCTTAATATCACAAAGCCACTCAATGTCAAAGCACATTTCAGCTCAGACAAGGGATACCCCTGACAGAAAGCAGCATTTTTTTATTTTGCCTTTCACAAGTTTTTTGAATCTGACAGCAAGCTACGTGCATACTAGAGCTGTTAAGTTGTAGTGACAATTGTTTTTACTAATTCTTTTATTCTCTGAGCAAATTGCTTTTGGTATCTCTAAATCTGTCTATTCTAGTAAGTTTTCTGCACTTGATGTAGGTTGTACTATGGAAAAGGATTTTTGGCGGGGGGCACACCAAAGAATATCAAGAGCTATTTGAAAAAAAAAGAAATTTTTTTTTTTTGAAGCTGCTCCACAGTTCTTGCAACACAATCTTCTTTCAATTTCAGACAACTGCAAAAGTAAAAGCATTATCTATTTAGTTCTGAGAGACACTGTTACAGACTGTGGCCTTATGAATACAGATTTGATATTGGGAGTAAAATGCTGGTTTCCTATACTAACAGCACCAGCAGAAAATATGCTGAACAGCCCCATATATCATCATAAAAAATTCAATATCCAAGACATTCTGTTCACTGTGTCTGAATTCAGAGGCAGACAAGATAAGGTTAGCAAAACACAGCAGAGATTACTTGTCAGTTCAAAGCATCTCCACGTGTTAACTGTTTTGTGTTGGAAGCTCTGAAGCACGAGAGTGTTTGCCCAGACTCCGTGCTGAGAAATAGCAACCGAGCAATTCAAGTGGGAGCTAGCTCCAAGTATTATAAACCTTGTATATATGTACAGTGTGTGCTGTATATGTATGTGTATATTGTACATGATAGACAAAGCCAACTCCAATCATTCCTAAAGAACAGAGCTGTCAACTCATGTGAGAGGAGAGCCAGATGGTTCCAGAATCTAATATGTAATCCTGCTTTCTGCACAGTATAAGGCAGCTGAACAGAGAGGGGCAAAGCCATGCTGTGAGCAGAGCTAGGACACTCTCAAACCTTTGAATTAATTCTGGGATTCAGCTCCTCTCTCCCACCTGACTTCTTTGCATTGCTCCAGGATAAAAAAAAAAAAAAGTGCTTCAGTCAATCCCTCGATCCTAGGCCTCCTTAGTACGGGAGATGGACTACAAGTGTGGGAAGGTGGAAGTCAGGACTGTAAATCCAAGCTCTCCAGAAACCCAGGAACAGTCATAAGACAGTAAAATTTCAGACCCATTTTGGTCTCCACGAATTTCCAGACATCAACTTGCCAACCTGATTTTCTCTACAGACTACCAAAAAATACCAATGTCTTGGCACAGGCAAGATGAGACTGAAGAGCTCAAGTCCACCAACTATGTCCAAGGGGTAGTCAGTTCTAACAAGGAAGGGAATTTCAGTCCTTAGTTGTGCTGAGCAGCTGCCCCCCTCAGCTCAACAAGGAGCTACGTTCCAGATGTCTTCTGCCAGACTGCCCCAGGCAAGTCAGTTGTACAGAAAATTTTTCACACACCCAAACCCGAATGAAAAGTGATTTCAAATATTATGTTACTAAGCAGTAGCACACTGTTGGAAAATAAACATAATTTATGCTTCAGCACAGATATGGAGTCTGTTAAGCGACTCCCGGAGAGCATTTCTAAAGCACAAAGCAGAACAGAGTTTATTACTGAGATGATTAGCAACTAAGCACATTTTCTTTGCACGTTTTTTATATCCCAAATATATTCCAGTGCATACATATACCAGCTAAAGATGTGGGTCTTCAGCAATATAATAGAGAGAGAA
The DNA here is from genome assembly GCA_034781795.1 of Crypturellus tataupa. NCBI lineage: Eukaryota > Metazoa > Chordata > Aves > Tinamiformes > Tinamidae > Crypturellus > Crypturellus tataupa. The sequence goes on along the minus strand of JAWLRI010000700.1, from coordinate 1,123,486 downwards.
GGTAAATAGTCTCAACACAGGTGTGAGATCATTTTTGTCTCCCTAACTACTAAAAAAAGTAGGTGTTTTAAAGCTTTACTGCTATAATCTCAAGAGTTAGGCTACAACTTTCAAATAACTACCTACAGATATAGTAGCATTTACATGATATAACTTAAAACACTCCATCAGAAAACAAAGAAGTGCCGTGCTGGGACGCATCTAGCCTTATACTATGCATCCAAAAGTTAACCTTTAAGGAAAGCACTCAACTCTGGCCACTTTCTTCAGTCCTTTCCCTTTTAACTCCTACAGCATCTTGAATCACACGTTCAGCTGCAGAGTCTCCATCCTTCTGCTGAAGACAGAGTAGGACTGAAGAAGGCCAGTGCCACACCAATCTTCAAAAAAGGCAAGAAGGATGGACCCAGGCAACTACAGGCCAGTGAGCCTCACCTCCATCCCTGGGAAAAGTGATGGAACGGCTCATACTGGCCATTGTCTCCAAGCACATGGAGGACAAGATGTACAAGACTAGTCAGCATGGATTCACCAAGGGGAAATCATGCTTGACCAACCTGATAGCCTTCTATGATGGGAGGACCATCCAGAGTAGTGGATGTCATCTATCTTGACTTCACCAAGCCTTTTGACACCGTCCCTCACAACATCCTCCTGGACAAGCTCCAGAGGTGTGGAATAGATGAGTGCACAGTGAGCTGGATTAGGAAGTGGCTGGATGGCAGAGCCCAGAGAGTGATAATCAGTGGTGTGGAGTCTAGTTGGTGGCCTGTGGTTAGCGGTGTCCCCCAGAGGTCAGTCCTTGGTCCAGTCCTGTTCAATTTATTCATTAATGACCTGAATGAAGGCACAGAGTACTCTCTCAGCAAGTTTGCAGATGATACCAAACTGGGAGGACTAGATGATACCCTAGAGGGCTGAGTTGCCATCCAGAGGAACCTGGACAGACTGGACAACTGGGCGGGAAGAAACCTCATGAAATTTAACAAGGCCAAGTTCAAGGTCCTGCACCTGGGGAGGAATAATCCCAAGTGCAGGACCTGCTGGGGACCAGGACAGGCTGGGGACCAACCTACTGGAGAGTAGCTCTGCAGAGAAGGACTCCAGCGTCATGGTGGACGACAGGTTGACCATGAGGCAGCAGTGTGCCCTCGTGGCCAAGAAGGCCAATGGGATCCTGGAGTGCATTAAGAGAAGCGTCTCCAGCAGGTTGAGGGAGGGGATCCTGCCCCTCTACTCAGCCCTGGTGAGGCCACATCTGGAGCACTGTGTCCAGTTCTGGGCCCCAC
>JAWLRI010000700.1:1103972-1122097 GCA_034781795.1 Crypturellus tataupa | reverse complement strand
CCCAAAGAGGTTGTGGAGTCTCCTTCCCTGGAGATCTTCCAAACCCGCTTGGACATGGTCCTGGGCCACATGCTCTAGGTGACCCTGTGTGTGCAGGGAGGTTGGACTAGATGATCTCTAGAGGTCCCTTCCCACCTTAGGCATTCTATGATTCTAAGACAACTGCCACTTGAAACACCACCGAGGGGTACAAGAGCAAACTGTGGTTCTTTTCAAATACAATGCACATTTTTTAAAACAGAAATGAACATAATTTTCTATACCACTGCAGATCTACCAAACAAGCGAGCAACTATTTTTGCCATTGAATCCTTTAAGACACACAAAGTACCACAGTCTTTGTTTGCTGCCCTTTAATTACTCACTGCCTGACTCAAAATATACTTCAATATTTTGGATGTAGACAAATCTTATGCTCAGGTAGCAACATAATTTAATAACATTCAAGTTCCCTGCAGATCTTGTCAACTTTTTCCAAGAAAAACACAGAAAAAGTAGGACATACTGTTTTATTATCTGCTGTCCAAAAGGGTGAATACCAATACAAAGAAGCAAGCAAGAAAAAAAAAATGTCTCCTGATAAAGCTGACTGCACATTGTAAAGAACTAGTGAAGAGACCAAGCAGTTTTTGTTTCTGCTTCATGGCTTTCTTTGTTTGAAAACTTAGATCTAAACAAGCTACACAAATAAATAATTATTTTCTGGACTACATTTGCCCTCTAGGACAAACACTGGCTGATATAGACCATCTGGTAAGGAAAACAGAAATATGGAAACGTGTCACACATTGGGAAAAAATCCTCAGTGAAAGTGGGTTTCAGAACTTTGCCTTGTCAAAAACCTGTGAAACTCCCTTGCTTGTTGCTCTGCAAACAGTACCTAGGAATCGCCTTAAACTGATGAATAGCATCTTCACTGTGAAATCATTTTCTTAATCAAGATTACAGCAGTTGGACATTCTCATATCTTGCCCTATGGACAGGAAAATTAAGATCCAAGCAAGTCACTACTGGAAAATGTTCTCCACAGTGCACCAGTCCAGCAAAGCACTTCTATTACACTTGCTTTAAACTAAGCCCTCAGTGGTTCCACTGAACTTTGAGTTTGACTGATCTGTTAAGTAGAGGTGAGAAGAAACAAATGAGAGTTCAGAAACTACAGCTGCCACCGCCTTGTGCTTGGGCCAAGTGCTGCTCACATTTGAGATGATGGTTCTCTTCCAAAGGTTGCATGATGAAGCTAACGTGATCCAGCAGCACTCAAGTACAGTCATAAAGATTCTGACATGGGAGAAAAAATGTTGTGAAGTTTTCTGTTCTCTGAGGTAAAGAAGCTTCTTGAATTTACTGACTCTCATCTGCATGAGTTCACAGGTATTTGTTACTTCCTAACTCTGTCAAGGCAAGAATCAGAAGAACTCCCAACTGTACAACCTCAGGCTCACTACATGCAGAAACAACAAAAACATGGCTCCAGCTATTTAACCTATCACAAACTGCATGGGAAAGATTTCACCACAGATTATTAGCAATGTAATGGACAACAAATACGTTCTCCTACATTAGGCAACTGAAACAGTCGCTTTATAATAAGAAACACATATTTTTAATTGCATGAAGAGCTACTATTCACCAATTTTTGAAAATGGCAGTTTTGCAGTCTTGCTCTGCTACCATGATTTTGAATTCACAGGTTGCAGCTCCCCTGTTTTCAAGCTCAGTTGCATATTTATTTTCTAACATCTACGTGTGTTTCCAGCAGGTGGACAACAGTGTACATCTACTACAATCATTTGATTTTATGATCATGGTGTTTCTTCCTCCAAATTCTACAATAAGATTATATTCCTAAGAGATGTTAGTGAAAAACAAACTAAATAGTCTCTTGCCTTAATTACAATTTCAGAGCATGCACAGAGGCAGCTTATTGTTAAGATCTCTTGCAATCAACTCTAAAAAGAAGAATTTGTGTGACTGGCAAGAATGTCAGAACATCAGCAGTAACTTGCTGCAGAACCCTCTGCACCAACTGAATGTTTCACTCACTCCTGAAGCTATATAGTGGCTTGAACACTTAGTCCCATTACTCAAAGGTTTTCACCACTCTGAATATTTATTTTTAGTTCAGCTAAGATTTTTTTTTGAAAGATTCTAGGTATTCAGGTTTAAGTCTGGAAATTTGAGGATATATATTTGAACATATAATTTAACTTAAACGGTGATATTCTGTTTAAAAACCCAGTGACATCTCCTGACTTGTTCCAAATTAAATATAACTGAAAAAAAAACAGTCTCCATTACAATATTTTAAGGGAAATCAAGCAACTCTTGAAATAAAGGTTTATCTTTAAAGTTATTTATCAGTATCCAGAGGTCTCTCTTCTCTTTGGAAATAGCACCTTTACACTGAAAAAACAGCAATTCCTTACCTGGAAAGAATTCATGCAACGAAGTGAAGGTGGCAGAGAGCTGGTACTCAAACCCAGGATTAGCAGTAATTCCAAACACGTTTCTGATGGGTATGTTAAAGGATGAACTCCAATATCATCTTCCCATGCATCAGCAAGGCTGTAAGTTAAAAGACAAACAAACAAACAAAAAAGAATTATCTTAAAATATATATCTAATGCCCAAATTCCAAATAAACATTAGGAAGGTGTATAGTTTGTGATAAAAAATTCTCTTCACATTTTGTCTGTAAAAGTCACTGACAAGCATGAAAATACAAGCTGTATTTGGAGTACTTCATTCTTACCACCCATTTTACAAAAAGATACATCATGTGATGGGAAAGTTTAGTATATATCAAGCTTGGAATTAGAAACACGAGCGGATTGTTCCGAACAATATTTCTGAATGAAATCTGAACTGCCACTGGCAATTCCCCATCAGATAGCGTTCAGGAAGATCAGCTCAAATAATCATGTTTTTTTCCTTCTCATGTAAGCAGTCATAATGATCTTGTATCCATTTGTCTTAAATTGGCTTCTTGAATTTTAACTGGACTTTTTTTTCTTAACCATTATTTCCTCCTCTTTCCTTGGGTAAGCAGGAAGGCAGTTTTGTTTCAATACACAGAAGGAAGCCACATAATGCACACAAGGTCAGAGAAGCCTCCACCTCCTTCAAAAAATAGAGAAGGACTTTTATTGTTTTTCTAAATCCACATTAAGACAGATAAGTCTATCAGTTCTAAATTACCAAATATGCCATGTCTTTCTCAGATCTCATCACAGCAAATGGGTCCCCATTAGCTTCTATTAGGATCTTAGAACAGTTTGGAGGGAAGAGGAAGGAGGGAGGCTGTCCAGGCTAGGTAGCTTCTGGCCTTCTTAGTGGCAGTCCATCATATAAGGTTTCCACTAACAGCTGATATCACACCAAAGAAGAGAGGCCAAAACCTGGTGCACAGTAACAGCCTTCATAATGTGAAAGATGTGACCTGACTTTTAAAGTCATGCAAAGAAATGACTTTTTAAGACACATAAAGGGTCTGCTGGTAGGACAGGAAAGGGAACAGTTAAGAATATTTTGACTGCTAATGAATAAAAGTCCTAATTAAGAGCTTTTAAGCCCCAAATTGTTTTTGAATATTAAAAGGAAGCAGGAAATTTAACAAGAGCAGGATGGCTAAGGTAAAGTGAGGCCACAACAACTGGCCCAGGGATCCTGGGATGCTCCCAGGTCTAGATGATGAGTGCTAAGCAGGTAACAACAACAGCATCTCCTTAACTGTAATCCAGAAATGAATTTTATATTTCAGGTTAAGAAAAGATAAAGATTTCCATAACTATAATTAGAAACTTACTTTATGCCCCTTACTAGGCCTTTATTCTACGTTTTTCGTAAGTTTGTCTGGTGATACAAGTGAGTTCAGGTGAAGTCATTAAAAGTGGAGCTTTCCGTTTTTCACAGATCAGCAAGTCTAACTATAGCAGCATGCGGGCACCGCCAAACACCCTCAGAGAAGCTGAAGATTGTAGGTGATGTGCTAAGGGGAGGTGTTTCCACAGAGAAGCACCCTTACTGCAAAGAAGCTTTTCAGGACTCCAGACAATATTTTAAATGTTACAACCACTACAACTTAGCACTTACAATCAGGATCTTTTGGAGCTGCCTCCTCATTTTAGAGTCCAATTTCTACAGCACTGACACTGCCCTAGAGACTTTTTTTCTGGCTGTTGTTTTATTTTTGGGGAGGACTGTTGCCATAAAGACATCTAACCTAATTATATTGTAGCTCTTGCTTATTAATGGCTTAGCTATGAGTATTTCCTGAAACAATTCCAGTGTGTCTCTTTAGAGTAAACAAATCATGTGTGTTCTAGCACTTACTAGTCCAAGAACACTCATTTGGAATTGCTCTTTAAATCTTCTCCTTTTGCAGCATTTAACACAAGTTTTTGGGAGTAGTTAGTATTTTATTAGAGGATACTCCTTTTTGTTCTTCCTCACTACTCTTATTCAGTCGAGTTATTAAAATATTTTTTCTGCAATCTTCATTGTAGAAGACAGAATTTCTCTGCTTAAAAAAAGAACACTTTTTTACATCTTAGTTTTACAGTGTCTGTCTTTACTCTCTATACGGAGAGCTCTCATTCCCAGCGCAGGAGAGGGCATTGCTTGCTTATATTTACAGAAAGAGGCAGATATGTTGGGATTTCTCCTTAGGAGAGTGAGCACTCATAGAGGACAACTCAGCCCGTCAGCACAGTGCTTACTCCTGAGCTGCCCCATATGTAAACATGCAGATCTGGTTTAAAGTTCCTCAGCCATGTATACAAAACTGCATCTTGCTGTCCTGGTCTTAAAAAAACAAACAAACAACAACAAAAAAAAAACTTTAAGATTGGAAAGAATCCAGTAGGACTCTGACTTTCGATACAAGCAGGACTTTCATGTGCTCTTTTCCCTTGCTTCCCAGCAATGAACCCTCACTTCTAGCCTCCCATAAAGGAAAACTGAGCAGGCCAGACCTGCTGCTTTTGGGAGTCAAGGCAAGAGGCAAGACGATTCCCAGAGAACAGAGATGGCAACACTGGCTGATAGGATCATAGGACAGGTAACACCAAGTGGTAAGACAATCTACCACTTGGAAGAAGGTGAGGCTAGTAGTGGTGAAGGAGACACAGCTCTGCCTCCAGAAATAACTTAACCACAGCAACCCAGGTTGTTTCGTGTTCTTCCTTCAGAAAACATTCATTTTTTTCTACCCTGCAAAGAGGCCTTAAGCTTCTGCAACTTCCAAATATTGTGAGCTTCAGTATTACACATAATCAATAAACTCTATGCAGATTCCCTAAATCATCATGGGTGAGAGAGCGCATACCTACTTCAGACTGACTTTGTGACAAATAAAAGCTCATCACTAAATATTGACCTTGACATCTTGACAGTGTTTGAAGGAGATGAGAGTCAGGTTTAAGAACCAAACTTTAAAATAGCAAGATGTAATAAAGCATAATAGCAGAATCCAAGCTAAAAACAGGATACGAGTTAAGAAAAGGGCATGGCAAAGTGATTTTTTTCACAGGACATTAAATCCACATCTATGAACTGTCACAATTCAGTTAAGCCTGACAGCAATCTCATCATCAGGAAGATCCTCATCACCCTAATCATTGTGTCTGTTTGTCCATCTTTCCATTTTGTTATCTACTCCCCTCCTAGAACTTTTTTTCAGATGAATTTTCCTACAATCTAGTATATGTTAGGCTTTGAGAAGTTTGATGTTTCCTGAAAATTGGTATCTGAGTAGTGGAGACACATCCACAGTTACCACAGAATAATAGCAGCTGATGGATCATAACTCACATTGGACAAACAAGCAATGTTTACTCAAGATAATATTAACATAAATTCAATAATATGTCATTATCCACACAGTAAACATTCTTCACAGCCTCCTAAACTTTCTAACAAGTGAGCCAGATTGAGAAACTTGATCCTTTTACTTAATACAATTCACTGTCTGGATTGAGGACAATTGGAAAAAAATCTCTAGTGAGGGCAAGAGTCAGAGTTCTTCCTGGTGACAACTGAAGTTGAGATGCAGCCCCTCTAGATTAAAGTAATATACCTTAGGCTGGTCCACAAAAATACAACAAACATAAGATTAATGCATAAAGAGACATAAATAAGACTTTCATATAACTTGGATTTTGAGAATAAGAACAGTGCATGCGATGAATACTAATCAAATTACTTAAGTACATTTGTTTTGTGAATGCATTATAAAAGCATTTAAAACAGATAAGAAACAAAGATGAAAGGTTAAGACTATTTCCCTTCTGTACTTCTCAGCATTCTGAGGAAAGGACCATCTGAAGGAGGAGATTAGAGCACGACTGTCACATTTCCATAATCCAAAAAATGCTAAGAAAGTAAGATTCCTACAGGAATATGTGAAATAATAAAATAATAACAACAAAAATTAAACAGTAGGAAATAAGGAATAAAGGAAAATCCAGGGCAATCAGAACTCCCTAGATTGAAGGATTACTGGCAAGCGTAACGTACCCAACTGGTTGTTAGTGCAGCAATGAGCAAGCCTGGGAGCAGCTGCCCAGATGAACCTGGAAGGGAACTGCTCAGAAGCTGTAGCACAAGCAGTTGATCACAGGGCGCTCAGGCAAGCGCTCACTCTTTGACTCACTCTTCCGAGGCCTCAGAGGTACCTCTCTGCTGCTCATTAAGGAATTGCTCTATGCCCCTGGAATGACTACAATGCCTGCATAAGTCACAGTATGATTTGAAAGTCCTGTCCTTAAAAGCAAAGTTTAAGACACAAAAAATTACAAATCATTTATTTCATCATTGCTTGTCTGTACACACAAGCAGACCAAGTAGTTACGCATTTGATTATAGCACCTGCCTGTAACGCCCTAAAAGTCTTCACAAAAAATACATATTCACAGCATGTCAGTGAAGCAACAGAACTCTGAAAAGGTAGGAAAAATTAGCAGGACTCTTACAAGTTATTGAGAAACTGCACTGCACTTTCACCAGTTGGTGTTTCTTTCAGGGAAAGCTGCATTCTTGCCCCTTCTGCAGATATCACGGCCATTTTTCTCAGTCATCCTCCACTGTGGACAAAGCTTCATCCAAAGTACAACTGTCTCAGTAAGAGAGCAAACAGCCAGCCTTTCCAGAGTGCCAGGTAAGCCCCTCTGCCTTTCCAGAGCATCTCTGTTACCACCTCAGATTTACCAGGCTACTTGTATAAACACATTAACCTAGGGCAAGCTAAGTAGATCGTAACTGGAAAATGAAAAAGCTCTTACCTAGAGCACTCCTCTCTGCTACCACCAAGGCATCGGGTTACACCCCAAGGAAACGTGCTCTGCATTTAGGCTCCAAATGTCGTGAAACACTTGATTCAGTGAAACTCTGACGCCCTAGCTAACTTTTGGTAGTTTCCGTCACGTGTTTCACGACATTTGGAGCCTAAATGCTGACAAATCTGCTAAAAAAGCTGACAGAGGCTCAGCCTTTACTCTCAGAGTTCACTGAACGTTAAAGCAGCTCCTTCCACGAACTGCAGCTCTAAGTGACAGATGACTTTATTGAACCAAAGGACAAACTTGCTAAATTAAATAACTATTCTTAAAAATGATTTAATCTAAAAACAATTATAAATTATGGTAGCTGATATGTTTATATACTTAATATGCCAGAAGGCTAAGTTATTTATACTTTTAATTATCCGTGCAATGATCTGAAAATGACATAAAAATCAATGCACAGTCATTAGCTACTAAACTCTTGCCAAAATTTAAATAACATGGAGTACTAAGAATGCAGTTCTTCCACAGTCTACACCAAATTACTTTAGAAAACTTTCTTTACAGAATCAAAATATTGCTCCTCTTCTGAAACAGTCATCTCTTGTCTAGTTTTAATGCAGTTAGTTATTCCTTTCCAGTAGTTGGGAATGTTATTTGATTTTTCAAATAAGCTTTCCCAGGGATCTTAACTGTGGCATAGTATCCCAAATCAGCAAGTATAAAATCTTTCTTAAGATTAATGAAGAGAAAAAGGGAAATGGGACTCACTGGTGTCCTTGGAAGGAGATAAACAAAAGTAATGCAACATGCCAAGGGAAGGAGGAAGACAGAAACCCATAATCCAGGAAGCCACATGGCCAGCTGCAATTTTAGATTTCATGTAGTTGACCACAGTGGCCAAAAAAGAAGTTCTCTGACCCTTGCTCTATCTCTTAAATATTAAAACTTACGCTTTTTTCAGGGAATCACCATGGAGACAGGATGAAAAGTGCTTGTGTATCTGCAAACTTAGTCTTAAATATTCTTTCCAGTAAAGTGTTCTTAAAAAGTTACTGATATATTTTAGAAACACATATGTATATATACACACTTAATCTTTATTATGAATTTGTCTTTTCTTTGGGTAATACATATTTCAAGTGGAGTCACTGTGCACTTCTAGAGACTGGTAAAAAACAAACCATCTAGAAATCCACTATCAGAACAATTCAGCATGTTTAAAACATCACATCCTAGAAAATGCAAGTCCTGCTTGAACTTTCAGTGTGTCACTACTTGAAAAGGACAAGTTATTTAAAACTAATAAGAAAGAATTATGATGAAAATTCAAGTTCAGCTTCTCCAGAGTGCCATCTGCTCATTGCCATACTATTTTTCAGAGCAACTTACATGAGGAAAAAAAAGAATATTTTTGTAACATTTCAAAGGGCCTTTTAAGTAAAATTATGCTCTTTGCTTCAGTGAGCGCTTCTACGATTTAAAACAGATTTTCTACACATATTTTTCTCATTTCTAAGAGGAAAATAAATCAAATACCTCATGCTAAAATATATTGGACTATTTTGTTTGCGTTAGGCAATTGCAGATCAATCTCAACTACGTTTTTCTTTAATTTTTGTATTTTACATTATTTTACTACTTCTCAACATACTGCAATTATTTTACGTTATCAAAGGGTAATCAGACAGAGAAATAAAAGTTGCCTATCACAACCTGCAAAGTACGGGTCCAGTTCTTTCTCTCTCTCTTTTTTAAATCTCATGCCCCCCAATATTTGATTAGGCTTAACCCTTTTGTATTTAAGTAAATAAAACAATACTAGGTCTGTTGCTGTTTTTAAAAAGTTTTATTAGTACAAATAAGGCTTCTCTTTAGACCATGGAACTATCTCTGAGGCCTCACAAGGTGCAAAAATGGAAAAAAAAAAAAAAAAAAAAAAAAGCAGAAAACCAAGCAACTGCATCAGGATACCATGTCAGCACAGCTGATTGCTTAGAATATTATTACTCTGAAGCACAGAACACTACCTCCACCTACTGCAACTTCTTGTGTGAAAATACATCTATAGAATTGAATCCTCCCTAGTAGATACATGCTCCAAGGAACATATAAATTCAGAGTAAATGCTCTGAAGATTTTTTGTTGTGCAATACCTTCTTTTCCACGCTTTCTCCCCTCTTCCAGGTAGCCGCTGTGTAATTTCAAAAGCACTGATTTTAAGTTATAAACCTTAACACTCACAAAATATTTTCATCTCACTGCAAAAGAGTCCCAGTTGTACAGTGTCTACAGAGGAGAAAACAGAAATTTAGCAGCAAGAACCACCAGAATAAAGGGTAAATGTCACAGGACTGGATTCGTAGGTATTCAGCTTGACCAGAACCTTTATGCTGACAATTCATAATACCTCAAATAAATGTATGAAAAGCTAAACAAGGCAAAAATGTGCAAGGCAGACTTATGTTCAATGGGCCATCTAGACATGTGGGACCACACAAATATACTATACTTAAAATTCATAACAGGACTCAAAACACACACAGAAGATGCTCCAGATGGCCAGTGGGTACAGCTAAGATATTACCATCTTTATTTAGTTTGAGCACCAGGTAAGCAAAAATAGGCAACAGTAGAATGAAGAAAACAAGAATTCTAATTTTGAGGGAACTAACCTTGGATATAAAATTGCAACCCTGCGTGGTACTTCCCAAGACATGCTCTACCAGCAACACCAAATAGCAAAACAGTACCACAGGCAGCTGTATGCACACAGCCAACCCACAACAGTAACTGCACATAGGGAGGAAAAGTCTTTCTTTGTTCATCTGCAAAAACATCAACATTTTGTGGCAAAAATAGAAGCTATAAAAGTAGAAACTCTCAGAAAAAAAAAATCATCAGTTAAAATGAAGCTCTGCTTTACAGCATCTGACCTTGAGGAATAAGTCCATAGAGAAATCAGAATTCCATCTGGGTTCATGACACCAAAGTACGTGTAGACAAAACAGAAATTACAGAAGACAGAATTCAACAGAATCTGTCTGTGTTTCCTTGAATTAGCTTTTTAAAAATCCCCTGTATCATTTTTCACTTATCTGGGTGCAACTCACCCGTTCAGAAGTCGTCAGATAAAGACACAAACCAGGGAAGTTTAGCTCCTGGGGGGTACTGTTTGAAGTTTGCTCTCACTGCTCTTGGGCAACCACTGCATGCAAAACTGCAGGCACAGCCGCTAAGAACAACACAACTGCAGACTTCTCAGCCTCAGCAGTATAGCAATGTGCTCCTATTAACAGGAGAAGCAAATTACTCTAATCAAAACTGCATGGACATTGCTTTAGAATGTGCTACTTTAATGGCTATGCTAAAGCTTTAAGCTGAACTTTTAAATTACTCACTGTATCCTAGGTAGAAAGAAGTCCAATAATTTTGCCTGGAAGCAACAGAGTGCTGTAGCCAGACTGCTGCTGAGGAACAATTCACCACAGTGGCCCCAGTTCCTTAAAATACTTTTCTTCCTCCTTTCCACCTCTTGATTCTTTCCTGGATACATCTTACTCTAAATTAAAACAGATGGTTCATTATTTCTCTAACATGTAGCAATAACTATAGACTATTGCGCTTGAGATGGATGCAAAGAACCCAGAGCAGCATGCTATTGGCATATCGCTAAAATGCAGACTGAGGTCCTGCTATGCACTGCATCAAATATGAGCCACACCACCATGGATCTAAAAAATTTCCCTTCCCAGCACACATTAATAGAACACTCAAATGTTGAGGTTTGGTTTCTCCTCCCTGCCACCCCTTCCTACACTTTAGACACATAGAAAATAGGGGTCAGGGCTCTAACCTGGGCAAACGGGAGTACATCTCCTCAAACAGCATTCACTCTGTGAATACTATGACCGTCAAAAAGCACTATGTAATAATTTCTCCATAGGAATTACTGATGGGAATGATGTAAATGCAAAGTAATCGAAGATAAATCACTGAAATCTGGATTCCCATAGGCTGACTATTCTTCCATGGATTCTCTAAAGTTTTATAAAAGTTGTGTTCAGTCTACAGCTATTTCTCGGCAAGGATATTAACAAGGTTGCCCTCCTCTGTGTTGCTCTCTCAGTACAACTAGGAAAGCAAATAAAGTTAAGAAAGCACTATCCTGTTTTAGTCTCACTGGACTGGAAAATGTTCTTTTATTTCCATACATGCAGTAAGCCTTCTTCTACTTGTGTGTGCACTGACACAACATATCATCTCAGCCTCTCTACAAGTATCATGTTGCTAGGCAGAAACCCCAAAGGAAAGACATGCAACATTTCTCGGCTCTCTCCTGCATTACATTTCCACCAAACTCTTATAAGATAACTAATTTCGTGGATTCTCCTTTTCCTCCCAAAGGTTAGAATCTCCAATCAAAATACAACAGGAAGACTCAGAATCAACACATTTGTTTAAAGTTACAGATTATAGTCATCAAGTCTCTTAAAGTGGAGTTTTATATTCTGACTGAATGACTCCACCTTAAGCAAATTGAACATGATGATGTTAAAATACATTTTCATTACTTCTCATGAAGGAAAAGATGAAGCTCTTCTGTTATTTCTATACAGGGGAAAGACAGATGCACATGCTGCTTCAAGGTTATCTGCATTAGCCTAAAATATGCAGATGAAGGTTAAACAACCCTTCATAGAATATTCAAGATCCCCACAGTAAAAATGGGAATATATGCCCAGCTACCTTCAAGTTTACATTTTTCTTTAATGACTTTGGGTTTGTACAGCTAACTTTCCCACAGCCTGCTCTGCATTGAGTGACCTTGCAAATGAATTTAATTTTTTTCCCCAAGGAAGCTCTTTGTCCACCTTTTCTGAGCTAGTTATAAGAAAGCCTTGACAAATGGGTGCCTTTGCAGGGAAGAGGAAGGATACTTTCCCAGTCATAACTCCAAATAAGGCTAACACGCACCATAGAAAACTCAGCTTTTCACGAGTAACACATACCCTTAGGGAATTACAGAAAATAAGTAGCATTAAGAAACTCTGTGCAGCACAAGAAAGAACAGTTCTGAGGAGAGATTCACTCTAGAATAGTCTGGACAGGGAGACCTGGACACACCTGCAGAAGTGGTGAGCTCCATTTCAAGCGACTGCAACACCGGGTCCGGCCGGTGCTGCAGCAGCCCCTCTACACGATCTGTAAAATGGAATTGACACATTAGCTCAGAAATGCTGGCAGAAGAGGTGCCTAAGAGGCTTTTGGTAGAAAGAGCAAATCAACTTTAAATTTAGTCTTGATCTTTAAGTAACTGAATTAACTAAGAATCGAAACGGTAGAGTTTCCCAAAGGAGAACTGAACAAAGTAGTGTGGGTATTTATTAATATATAAGTCTGGAAAAGAGAAGGAATGGCTAATTCTTCCAAGGAGAAAGAGTGCACTTAAATTTAGAGTACGTTTTTTTCTATATACACAGCTTGCTCAGTTTTCCCCCAACATGAGGGGGGAAAAAAGGAATGTAATCTTTTGTAACTTTTTACTGGTCACACTGTGGCTTCCTTGAAAATCCTTCTCCTAAAAAGCCTGACCTCAATTTTTATAATTGAATCATTTGATTTTAGATCAGATTTGTCATTTTCAAGTCCTTTGAAATTCTTTCATTTCCTAATTACTGACAGAAAACAAAAGGGAGTTGAATATATAGTATCCCAAAAAATACATCCCCATTTAATTCTACTTTTATAGTTTCCAGGAGAAGGCAATAGGGGGATGCTGAAATGAGGTCCAGCAGAGCCATGCAAGAGCAAAAACTCCCTGGAAAAGAGCAGTGTGTGTGAAAGGCACATAAAAATCTGAGTGCTAAAGAACAAAGTTAGAAAATTATTAATTGTATAGGAGCATTAATCCTTCTGTTAAAGAAGGAGGCGGACTTCTTTCATCTTCTGCTATTTGCTTCAGTGTCACATACAACTTCCTTCTATAAAAGACAGCTTTTCCACCATTTAGTGAAATGGCCTTAATATTCATGCTACTGTCACTACATTGTTTTTTAAACTACTAATTGTTAATAATACTAACCTTGGCTTTAGGGTAACAAAACAGAATAAGATTCTCCATATTTTTCTCTATAATTTCAGTTCTGCTTTTATCACATTTCCTTCCTTTTTGAAGTATACTGCACTGTCTGAAGAGAAGCTTTCTTTGGCTAAACATAGAAAAGTTTTTGTCTTTAATAAGGGCTTAGATAAATAATCCCAAATCCCAGTGCACCTCGTTAAAGCAACATCATAAATTTTTTTACACTTCCAAGTCTTGAAGAAAAAAAAAAAAAATGGTCTACATATCAGCCTGAGCTTATGTTGACTAATGTGGCCTTAGGGAAGCAAATGTTGAAATTCATGTGTCTAACCATTAGAAATGGATTTATAGATCCAATTATAAATCATTGCAGATGTTTATTAAGGACTGTTAAAAAAAAAAAAAAAAGGCAGTAGTTAAAGCTGAAAACAGAAAGCTGTGCTTGGACACTACAAAGGTGACAATGTGTTGGTTCTGTGCATCGTGTGCCCTAAGAGGTACTCATGCCACCCAGTTTTAGGTGCCCAATGACCTGATCGATGAGCAGGGATGGAACAGCTGATGGATTCAGAGCCCTCTAGCAGTCACCCTGTCTGGATGTCTGGACTGCTCATCACTCACGTCCTGAACTGCCCCAGGTGACAGTGCGAGGTCTTAAAGTAATCAGAAATTGGCAATTCCATTCAACCATATGCTCTGAAGTGTAGCAGCTGAGGAACTGACTGGAAAGTGGCTCAGCTGACTGTGCTGTTCAGGCACAGCAAATGGCTGGGACTAACCTCAGCAGCCAACTCAAGAGACTGAAAAGCAGCTGGCTTAAGTGAGACAGTCTGCCTGGATTCCCTCTCTAGCCAGCAAAAGAGGAGTAGCAGACGTGCTGTGTCCCACGGATGAGCAGCAAACACCATGAGCTATGTGGCAGCCCTTTGCTGTGACATGGTAGTAGTAGCTATACTAGTAGTAGTTATACTGGTTATACTGAGTCCCTAGTGAGGACTCTGGCTACAAACCAGGGCACACACAGCTGAGTTATTACTCATTAAGGCAGAACTACACTTAAATAAGTCATCCTCAGTCAAGCCCAAGCTTCAGTCCTGCACCCCTGTTGAATCCTCTAGGCAAGTTATATGAGCTGCCTTTACAGCAGGAGCTTCCAACCAAGTCTCTCCAGCTGCCTTCCTCTTCCTGGTCCTCACCACCACCATCAGATCGCCCAGAAGTCAGTACCAGAGGGAAAGAATCTTGAAAACCCTCTCCTAGGGCCATTGAAGTCGTGTGCATTTGGGGCCCTGACTCCAAAACACAGTAATTTACTACATTACAATAATCAACCAACCAAGATGTAAAGACAAAAAAAAAAAAAAAAAAAACAAATTTGATCAAAATTTAATGAACTGATGTTCTACGTGACCAGCAGTGGCATGTTGTTTTTCTTGCCCTGTAGCTGAAACCTCCAATTTCCATGGCCATAGAATCAGAGCACTTGCCTTGATGTTCTCACACAGGTTATTCACACTAAATGCACCACATGAAGATTTGCATATGCTCCATAAAACTTAATTCCCTTTTTAAGGTCTATTATACCAAGCATGAGCTCATTTCCGAAGTTGAAATGCACTTTCAGAACCATATAAAGATGATAATATTTTCAGGTCTCTGATTTTTAAACCTTTGGGTAAAACTAAATCATTTTCACAGTAGAGTTGATATTCCAGAGAGAAGTGTGCACAAATACCAGATACTTCAAAACATTATGCCTGAATCCAAAGGGAGAAGTTAGCCTGCTGTACAAATAAAAGCTATAACCACAGTTCACAAAAAAAAGTCTCATCTTGCTGCTCTGAAGTTATTTGATGCCCTTTTTTGGTGTGCGATGTACTGACTTTAAAACAGAAGGAAATTAAGTACCTCGGTTTAATTACAAGAACCTGGAGCAAAGTAAGAAAAAACACAAGTCACAGAATCAGGTGGTCCTGAGAATTCATCAGCAGCAAACAGTAATTCAATCAAACCATTCCCAAATAAAAGCCCAATTACTAAAGTCATTACACTAAAGCCATTTTCCTTTACCACCAATGCTACGTTTTTTTTGAATTTTTCTTATCCTCATTTTCCTTATTCACTTATGTAATTGTGACAAAATTTGACCAGAGGCTGTGCTCCACACAGGTGGTACAGAACACAGGCATTAAAATACAAGGTACAGCTAGATACAAGTCATATTTAAAGATCATTTGAACCCTTAAAAAAAACTCTTCCTCAGAGCTATATCTCAAGTTTTCCTTTTCAACTCCCTTGACACAAGCAGATGAACAAAGAGATGCTTCTAGATGGATCTAGCTTTTATGAGCTTTCTTAAGAGTTTTATGGATCAAGGAGGAAACTCCAAGCTCAGTTTAAATCTTCTTTAAGAAGAGAAGATTGAGAGGGAATCTGATCAATAGGTATAAATACCTGAGGGAAGCAAAGAAGAGGGGGCCAAACTCTTCTCGGTGGTGGCCAGTGACAGGACAAGGGGTAATGGGTACACACTGAAACACAGGAACTTCCACCTCCATGTGAGGAAGAACTTCTTGACTGTGAGGGTGACAGAGCCCTGGAACAGGCTGCCCAGAGATCTCCAGAAAAGGAGATTCCACAACCTGCCTGGATGCCACCCTGTGCCACATGCTCTGGGTGTCCCTGTTTGAGCAGGGAGGTTGGACTAGAGGATCTCTATAGGTCCCTTCCAACCTCAGCCATTCTGTGACTATATGAGAAATGGGAAGGGGAAATAGAGTGGCAACTGAAACCTGAGCATGAGCAAGGTAGACACACTGGCATAAGACAGAAAGGAAGAGGGAATTAGAAGGAAGGATAAATCTGTGTTTGGACAGGTTGAGCCAATGCTGATCCAAGAGGTGATGTTACAGATGGACTAAAATACAGTTTGGGTTAAAGAAGTAAAGCAGGCATCAGTACTACGAAGACAGAAGCCTTTGAATTGGTGAGATCATACAAAGAGAATATGCAAAAACAAGAGGGAAGGCAACTACAGACAAAGTACTAGAAATGCTTTGCAAAAGTAGTTAATTAAAACAGACTTTAGATACTGGAACACATGAGAGGTAGAGAAACAATTCCGCACCTCACTGTTACTAAACTGTTGCACAGAAGCAACAACTGTGAAGCAGCAAACCTCTGGGCAGCTCAGTGATAAAGTAAGAAAACTGAGCTAAAAGGCACCCCCTGTCCAGAAAGCTCAGTTCTCTGCTAGAACAGGAACTATGTATGACAGACCATCCCTTTTACAGTTTATTGTGCTTCATTTTAAATGCAATTACATTTCTTGAGAATATTATTCCTACTGGAAGACTGTGCAGGAATCTCTTTGCTCTGATACTGGAAACCTTCCAATCTCCAATCTAAAAACTTCTTCATCATCAACTACATCTGTATGTTCTCTTCAAGTTTTCTTCAGGATGATGAAGACCTACAGTTATCTGATATCCAATACTAATTAGGCTCTTAAAGTTTGCCATATTAGAGTCACATCATATATAATGTGCAATACCAGCAACCCCCCTAGATAGCGGTGTTGAATTCATTGGTACTACTCAAAGAAGGTTGCAGAGGTGCTAAAATTAGTATCCTTGGAATTGCTATGTTGGGGGCAAAAGAGATTTCCAATACCTGGTTTATTCTTTTAAGAATGAGTAATAGTTTCAGTTGTTTCAGACAATTTCTATAAACGGAATCTCTGTATTCGTAGAGCTTCTCCATACCAAAGAGTCTGCATTTTTTTAATAACCATGTTCAAAAAGTTAGAGACCTTAATAATGTTAACAACATGCAGCCTCTTCTTTTTGAAATACATCAGCTGAATAGCAATTCACAGCAGTAATAGGCAGACAGCTGAAAAGAGGCAGCAGAGAATATCTGTGGGCAGATTTTCAGGTATTACAACTAAAGCTGGCACTTCATAGTGACATTAAATTTGAAATACACCAAATAATTAAATACTCCGAGAACATAAATCTTCAGTTAACTTTATAAGTCTTCTTCAGAGCATGATACTTCACATACCAACATTAATTCCAGCAGGTTAAAACCAAGCTGGATGCCTTTTTAATATTTAAAATACTTATGGAGTTTTTTTAAACCTACTCCATAAAAAAACAGAGTAGAAGATATTTAGAAAAGCCGATAGATGGCTTCTAAGCCATACTATTTGTTCCTTCCACAAAACATCAACTACACTTTTGGACAAAAATGTCCACATTGATCAGCCATACTGCTTTCAGAGAGCCAGAATAGCTGGGAATCTAGCTAAGGGAAAAGGAGTACATGGAATGAAGCTACAAAATACCTGACACTTCAACATCTCCATACTGAAATAAATCAGTTCTGTAGGGACAAGGAAAAAATCAACTTACTGGAGAAATATTTCGTGCTTAAAGCCCAACTTCCAGAGCTCTGCTTCTGACACTGTGCTGCAACCTTAGTCAATACCAACTCAGCTGAAGAGCCCATTACAGCACTGGGGACATGGGCAGCCAAGGAAAACAAACAGCTGCAGTTGCTTCCCTGATGACTGAGCTTTGGACATAGACTGCTCTATTTTGCTTTCCTCAGAAAAGCCAGCAAGGTCCTTGGGAGTACTCAAATGATAACTGCATTCCAGAAGATATATATGAAATTCCTGCCTCCGGGACTATGGAGAACTCCGTAACAGTAAAATGTGCTCAGTTCTACTTTGAAAAAAAAAAAAAGGGGTG
>JAWLRI010000700.1:1081911-1103930 GCA_034781795.1 Crypturellus tataupa | reverse complement strand
CCCCCCCCCCCCCCCGAGAGAAATAAAGGCTTAACAGGTATTCCACGAGATCAAAGTCTCTAGGAAGAATGAGTGGAGATGGGTATGTCCAATCCATAGGCTGATTTCCAAGTAGTCCTGCCTTGGACAATTATTTGAATATATTCAACTAAAGATCAGCCGTTTTATTCCCTAAAACAGTACCTGCCACCTTTCCAGTTAGATCTCCTTTTCTGTCTCAAACTTCATGGCCACAAAAACATAAACTTGTGCCTGTCGCTCATTCAAACTCTCTGCTATAGCTTAAGGCCAGTGAGAGAATTCAGCATGTGAATTGCTTGTTCCCCAAAAGGTCTGGCACCGACATGCAAGAAAAACACCAATGCCTGATTTTTTTCCTCTAAGATGTTCTCCAGTCTTCAAGAGAAAATCAAATATTTCTGTTTATCCTTAATGGCAGAGCATCCAAACAAGCAAACAGCAATGCCTTATTGTTATGACACAGAAATTTAGTAAAAAGAACAGAAATATCTCCAATAGCTTCAAAATTCAGTCTTCCTTAGAAGTCATGTGTTTCCAATTTGCTTTTGTCTTACTGATATAGAAAGTATTGCAAGTAAAATTAGCACCCTTAATCATTTTATTAATCTAAGAGCTGTTAGTTTATGCAGTCTGTCATGGAGAAATACAATAGAAACACAAATGCAATTAATTTAAAACAGACCAAGATCCTAGAATTCCATAAATCACAGTTTGAAGTTCAGCAGTTCTGGTCAGCAATCTCCTTAAGAGATTTTTGTAAGTTTTATTTTTTTAACTCTTTACTCATTAGACTTGACTCGTTATATGGTTCTTGCTTGCTCAAATGAATCCTGTCACTTGAAAGGCATTATAGGAGTTGAGTATTTACAGTTTCCAATGAACTTGAAGAGTCTTTATATTTCTGTAAGAAAAAAAAAACTAAGTACTTAAGTGAAAAAGCTACTATAGTTTGACTTACAATCGTAAAGTTATCTCCTATGGATCATCACCATCACATTTAGGCTATCTGGCTCTCTGAAAAGCAGTGCTATAAGAAAATCAATATGAATGTAATTGAAATATATACAGACCTTACAATAGGACTTGTCTATATGTAACACTGCTGTTCTTCCTGGAAACTGGTCAGTAAATATAACTCCTACATCTAATCAGCAAAAGTAGGGTACTGCATGCTGTAGCGCCAGCTTAGGGTTTAGGATCCCCATGTCCATGTTCCCTGCGTGAGTGCCAGATTGTTTCTCACCAAAACCCCTAATACTGATTTTAGAGGAAACTCACTGGAACAAGCAGAACAGTTTAAAATTGCTCTTTAGAGCAACAGTGAGCTTCTGGAACTTGCTGTCACAGGAGTCTGTGGAGGCAGGCAGTACCAGGAAGGAAAAAAAGAGGTTATTCAAACAGATGGTCAACAGACACTAGGAGATACTAAAAGCAGCAGAATGGGTTGTACCCTCCAATATCCTCAGGGCAACCACTACAGAAGCTGGTCAGTGTAAAAGAGGTAAGGCTCATGTGCTTCCCCAAACACCTCTTTCTGATGTTGGAATCAGCAGATTGGGTTACACAGAAGCACAGTGTGGCCCAATTTGTTGTTTCTTTTCTTTTAAATGAACTTTTGACAGTGGAATCAACTACGTGAGAAGGCAGTTGTTTCAGACTATGAATTGATTTCAGGTAATGTTGCTTTTGTTTTTCACATCCAATTTCTCTCTTGCAAGCTCCTATACTCTCAGAGCAGCTACTGCAATATTACCTAAAGGGCACGAGTAGTAGTAAAATTGCATTTACCTGAATTTGTGTTTTGCAAATAAATAAGAAAAATTGCAATAAAAATACACAAGCCTGAATTATTTTTGTTCTGCCTTATTACAGAACCACAAACCTTGCTTCAAAAGCATATTAAACATGATAAACATGCTCAAGACTTCCTATTTTTCTAATAGGATTAGCACATAAGTAGTAACTCAGTAATATTATTAACAGTCAATTTCTTGTTTTTTACGTGACTATTTACTATGTATACAGCATTTCATACTTCTAATGAACAGCACACCAACAGTGCAGTGCAAGATGTGGAGTGACATACGCATTTTCCATTCTATCCAATCAGAAAGGCAGACTAGATGAGAGCTGGTTAAGCAAATCAGGACGGGGGATCCATTTTTACCAAAACAGCCAGAGCCCTCTCTCCTCTGACTTCAATGTTAAATTTTCAAGGTAGACTTCACCTGAGCAAAAACATCCATTTAAATATTCAGTTCAACATGAATTAGAATATGGTTATCCTACTTTGAGCAATAATCCAAGAGGCTTCTTTGAGGGGAACACAGACATTATTCCAACATTCCTCTCTCCCTCAGTTAGTGCTTCTTACACTACTTATATTTAGAAAGATTAAAATATGACAACTCTTAGAAGTTAGAGATGTATAATACCTGCACTGAGGAACAATAATGACAATCTTCAATTACCCTGAAAGGATGCTGGATGTGGCAGGTTTACTTTCAACACCTCTCCTGAAAGGAGTTCTTCAGTATATACTGGGGCTGGCCATGCTCATGATCAGGAGAAGGATGGCCCCAGTATATCCTGAAGAACAAATCTCAAGTTAAAAATGATCATTCTCAACTGGAGTTTTCATCTCTTGCTCCAAAGTTCAAGCAAAGTTCCAAGCATTCCAGAAAGCACATCTTAAATTTGGAAAGATCTTTATCCCTCCCATCCCAAATCTGCCCTCCCACCCTGACTGACTACAGAGTACTTCTCTCAACAAGCATGGCTCTGCTGTCCAGTAAGCTCTTTTAAAGCAATTGACCTCACCTGTGGTGTCAGTTCTCCCAAGCACCAGGTGTCCCAAGCTCGGGTGTCTCCTCACCCAAGCAACACAATGCAAAAAGAGCACAGAAAAGGGGTAATCTGAAATAAAAAAAATCCTTCACACTTCTTTAACAACCGTACCCATCCACTTAATCATCTCAGAGGTAACACAGCATGTTTATAGTATGAAATCATCTAAAACAGACCAGACAAGAGTAAAACTGTGGTCACACCTCATTCAGGCAGCTCTTACCCGCCTGCTCCCACATTTTTTCTGCAGACAAGAGTTACTGAAGCACTGGGAAAGAGCACTACTTTAGACAGAAAAGAATCAATGTAACAGTGTGTCACTGAACAAATTCCAGGCTGAATTAGGACATAATTTGAAGCTTTTTATGAAAGATGACTTACTGGACAGCCATATACAGAATGAAAGCCATTCTTGGGACAAATAAATAACAACACCCTGAAATCCATCAAGAACACAGCTTCATAAGCAGCTCAGTATATACAAACTAAGATGCAATCATAAAAGTGCAACAGAGGCATTGAATTCACAAATTCCAGGTTTCAGCCACAAACTCCATTTTCTACCTTATTCTGTCTCTCAAAATAATAAAAAACACAAAAACAGTGTTCCGAAGTCACTTTCAACTCTCAAGTAGGCAACAAATTCTTAAATAGGAGAAGGGTTCCACAAAAGCTGTAACCCATTTAGAAAGACTCCAGAAAAGACGGAAAAAAGACAAGAAGAGTTATCACTGATTTTTTCACAATGCTTTACCCAGCACACTACTATAAAAGGAATAATAGCATTTCTTGTCATGTACCTTCATAAATCACTTTCTAAGGTCAAGTTGTGGTTGCATGCAACTATTTTCTTCATGCATTTTTACAACATTCTGGCTTCAGTAGTATTTAAAATTATTACTCCCAGCAGCATGTGTTACTTGACAGGAAGACCTCTTTTGTCTGCACAGCAAGTGCTCAGGTGGCAAGAGCCTTTCTGAAAGAAAGGTGGAGGCTATCAACAGATCATCTCTAAGTAGTGCAGTTTGGAACTCAGAGGATAGAGCAGAGCAAAAAGCAGGATTCTGGCCTTCAGAGAGCAGACTTCAGCCTGCTTGGGAATCCATTTAGTAGAATCCCATGATAGACTGTCCTGGAAAGGGGATGGATCCAAGAGCTTGTTGATAACCTCCAAACTCAAGAATAGTCCATCCCAACAAGCAGGAAATGAAAAAAAAATATGTATATATATTGGTCTCCTACATGGATGAAAATGGAGCTCCTGACCAAACTCTAGCATCAAAAGCCAGTATATAAGAAGAGGAAGCAGGGAGAGGTGATTTAAGAACACAGCGAAACTGAGCAAGCATGCAGGGATGGGGTTAGCAATAGACTTTAGCCCACCTGAAGTTTAAACTAGAAAGGCGAGCAAGAATGGCTTCTGCAAGTGGCTAAGCAAAATACGGGCCCATTGCTTAATGGGACAGGCGCCCTGGTGACAAGGGACACAAAGAAAGGAATGGCCTCCAAATTTTAAATACTCATGTACCAGTTTAAAATTGTCATAGTTTCAAAGACCTCAAAGAAAAAGTAACAAATCCAAACCACTCTAAGTTTGACCTACACAAAACTAATGCTTTCTCTTCTCTCACTACAAAGAGCAATAAATTATGCCAGGAATCTATTTTGTCACCTACAAACACTGGAATCACAGGTGAATCAATATTCTCACATCTTTGCTCTCCAGCAGTTAAAAGTTCAGATTTGTTAAACAGTTTCTTCCCCTTCCTTCTTCTCACTCTGCCATAAGGTAGAGTTATGTGCATGTCAGAATAACATAACACTTTCACCTCGGTTTTAATGTTACTGTGCAAAATTATAACCACTAGATTCTCTCTGGTTATTTCTTTAAGTAAATTAAGAGTATGTGATCTTGAAAAAATACATTTCTAAGGTTAATGGACTACCCCAAGGAAAGACATATTTTTGGCCTGTTTGGTAGAAAGAAGCAAAGTTCGGAACCTGAAATCAGAAAAGGCAATACTCACTCCTTATTCCTGTTTTTAATACATGGCTGGTAAAGAACCTTGACTGCATTCCAGGCCCCCACCGGTCCAGAATCAGGCTTCAAAGTATCTCCAAACAGTGTAAAAACACGATGGGAGGATGAGCCTCCTAAAGACTCCACTAGGAGCGTGTCAGAATTTAAAAGCCATACCTTAAAAAAAAAAAAAAAAAAAACTATTACTGAAGATGACATTGTTTTGATACTCTGATCCTAAACGATGTACTATAAACAACTGATACTAGTGAAATTTATTTATATTTACTTCTACATCACATTAATTTCTAAGAAGGTGCAACCAAACTTGAACTGACATTTTACTTTCACTGTTATTAGCAGAGTTCGCACAGACTCCATTAGAGAGGAACAAAGACTAACACAATAAACCGATATCTGATTTATCACAACCCCTTTTAAGATCACTATGTCCATCAATATGCCTTTTTGTGAAACCAGCAAATTCCCTTTGATAACAGAGAGCAAAAACAAACAAATGAACATTAACAAAAAAAAAAAAAAAAAAAACACCAAACACACACATAACCCAAGGCTCCTGTTTCAGTACAAAGATTTTTTTTTTTTGAGAAACCTGACCTTTTGCATCATATTTCTTATTTAATCCTTGTGTGCCAGCTTCCAAACCAAATTCAGGGCTATCATGCTAAGCACTGTACAAAATCAGCCAGGTCTTTCCCTTACACACAGTCTAAGGAGCGAGGAAGTGATATCAGTCACCAAAGAAAATCAATTTCCCAAGTCCTTTGCTGTATTAAATGTTCATATATTAAATATTTATAATAGAAAACAGGACTTCAGCAGTTGTGCTCACCAGAGTCTAATCAGTTGCTTCTCGGGACCTAATCAGCTTCAAGTAAAACAAGTTACATGATATCAGGTAGCAGACCTCTATACCTGTAATAAGGATGTCATGGGAGAGGATGAGAAGGAGGAGAATTCCTCTAAGATACACACATGCATGATAACAAGGAGCTTCACTACAGTGACTGAGCCAGTTGCTGCTCATCAGTTCTGTTCTGGTAACCAACAGTGGCCATGTATAGTCTCAACCGCAAAATATGCCAGAGTAGCTCAGACCACCACACATGGTACCTTAAGCTGAGTATTGAAGAAATGCTGCAGAAAAAGGGGAGAAAAGTGACCAATATACACATGCCACTAGCACTAAGCTTAGCTTTAGCTATAGAGTTCCTTTCACAAATATTAACACTCCCCACAAACTGCCCTCTCTTCAAATCCTGAAGGAATCTCTTCAAATGCTTTTCAGAAGGTGAACACCCTTCAAACTACTCTAAGGAACAGAGCAGTACTATTTGGCTGTTGGTTTCAGAGTTCTTATGTAGCCTACATTAGAGAAAGAAACTAATTCAGCTCATATACAAGAGGATCCATTTGAAAAGTGCTGCCATCACAAGTGATGATCACAAATCTGCCAACGGCACACAATCACTTGGCCTTGGATTGGCACTTGGAAGACAAAGGCATCTTTGTCTTCATCCAATAAACTACTGTTAAAAAAGCAATTAAGTCATTAGGGGGAAAAGACGTTATGAATCTGTGTATAGTCTAGAACTATCAGATTATGAATTAAATCTTTTGCTTCAGACAGTATTTTCCATCCTTCTGCAAGAATTATTTTCTGATCCTGATTTTTGTCTGGATGGACAATAAAACATCAAGTCTTTGACTCAATGTATTTCAGTATTTCTGGCTAATACAGTTTCAAATCTATAATCTAAACCATTTTGATGGCTTAGAATCTTTCCTTCCTCTCTACTACTTTGTATGGCAGAGTCTCCACCACCACATTCCTTTGATGTTAACTCCAGCAAGAAAGGAATTGCTACAGAAGCTCATTCATAAAGGTTATAACATTGACTGTGCAGATTGTTGCCCCTTTCTCAAATGAGAGCAGTAGAAGAGGCCTTTGTTAAACACCCTGTCAACATATTCCTAAAGAAAATTGCTATAAGGAACCCTGGTTACCTTTAGAACTCAATCAAAGTAGATCAGCTAGAGGGGTGATCTACAGCCTAGGGCTTAGATCCCCAAAATCCAACTTGTGTCTCCAGCATCCAGCAACTTGATGACAAGTCAGTCATCAATTTTAATGTTGCTAAGAAAAACTCTTGTTTTCTTGTTAGTTCTTTCTTGGTTACTGCAGAGATTATCATTACTTGTGCAATCACACAGGTTAGTAACTTAACAGTCATTTTTGTTACTATTTCTGGCCTCACACTCCAACCATACATACAAAATGAGGTCTCCATTCCAGGAGAGACCATCTCATATCCCAACTGCTGCAACTACTCCAACCGTGTCAATTTCAGCTTGTTCTGCTCATGCTCCCCCCACCCCAGATGAGATTAAGGAATCAATATTTAATTGATAGATTTCTTGTTTTGTCACTTACTTCTTTTCGTGGGATATCCTCCTATTCCCTCCCCATTTGCTGCTGAAATCCAAGCTGCCTTAGTTTCCATCCATGGAGTGAATTCCCGCATCTATTCACAGAATAACTTAAGTCTTTCAAATCTGTCCTCTAGTATAACACAGGAAAAAAAATATGTATCTTAAGCTTCCGCTACACTGACCAATACTGTATCATTTTGCTTGTGTTCTTCCATCTGACTGAATCCATTTGCTGTCCTCAAGATTAAGTCTACTTTATATGACTTATGTGACTTCAGGGTAGGGAACTTTCCAAGACTGGAACAGAGGGAGGAAGCAAGTGACTCTTTTTTTAGGGAACATAAACAGGACAGAGAAAGTTAGCCTAAGCAAAGAAATCTGCATAGATAACTTTTTTCTTTTTTCTCCTCTGAGTCAGTCTTTTCTTTACTATGTCTTAAAAAAATCAAAGTCTTCAAACATATGCTTATCAACCAATTAAAGTGATAAACTGAATTAAAATATCTATAGAAAAACTATTTCGGTAACACTCAGCAATACACACATAGGAAATCAGTGACATGAGTATACACAACACCTGAAACTTTTTTCACAATTTTTTTTTTAAACTTTAAGTACAGTGTACACAGGCAAAGCTCTGTGCACCCATATGTGAACACAAATACCATTAACCGCAATTTTTGCCTTATTGTCAAAATAAGTAGCACACTTGGTCCATGATGCATAACTTGTCTGACTTGACTATGTACTCACAGCCTCAAGCAACTTTTTTTGTTTAGTTTTTATTTGTGTGTTTGTTTTTAATGTTTAGCTATTTGTAACCATTAATTTCATCAGTGCTTACATTATACTTCTGTCCACAGGATCTACGAGTCCTTAACCCACTACCCAAACACCCGTTGGTGTTTATTCAGTACCTAGAACTTCATTCTGGTCACAACTAAAGGCTTGCAGATAATAAACAAAATATTGCTCACGTTACAGTAAAAACAAGCAATATTAATAAAAGAAGAGATACTGACTAGAATCAAACACAAATAGGTCTTTAAGCGAGTCCAATCTGAACGTCAGTGTATTGATATTACTCTTAGTTCTGAGGAGTTGCATTTTTGCAAATCTGCTACATAAGGTGATTTTTATGTTGAAAAGAATCAACTCATTCTATGTAAACAGCTGGACTTCAGTATCAGAATAATCAGTAATTGGAAACATAAGTTAGAGAGGAAAACCACCACAATTTTCAATGATCCTTCAACTAGATTAGATGTAATAATGCCTATGGACTGCTCATGAAACCTTATTTTACCATCGCGGAAGTGTTTCCCAGTGATTGCAATATACTTATATTGCACATTTAATGGCAACACGTACACACTTACCTTGGGATTTGAGTGCTGGAAAATAGTAGAACTTGTATTGTATATTTATAAAAAATGTTTTAGATTACCTATCCCTTCTTGTTTATGAATCACCTAAGCAAATGAAAAATTCCAAGTTGTGTGTGTCTATTCCATTCATGAATAAAATCTTGCTATTCTAAGTGCCTAATGATAAAATAATTTCAGAATCAAATCTCTATCTTACAAGTTTGAAAATTTCAGCTTCTGCTGTTTATGTATAAAGCTTAATCAAGTTTAACAGGATTAAAACATTAAGTATAACTGGCAATATTGTTTTTGCCTGCATTTCATTTTGCAGTGCAATGTATTAGACTGTATCAGTAAACTGCTGACTTAAGATAATATTTGTGAAATATGCTATATAATTTGATGGACTTCAGTGATTACAGATAAGCATTTGAACAAGAAGCTGAAACCTACATTATACAAGCCAAGACCTTAATCTTTCAGTATTAGCTGAGTAGCAAACACTGCTGTTTCTGTCTGCTTATTCCTCAAGAACTTACTGCATAAGTAGTAAAGATTTCTGCATGGACATATACTTAAATAAAAATAATAATTAAAAAAAGGTAGAAAAAGTTCCTTGCTTGAAGCAAACTCTTCAGAACTTCTTAGACAAAACAGTTTAGATTATCAATCTATACAGTCAGACATACTATAAAAAATACACTGTAGATGTTGGGGTTCATAGACTGCATTTCTTCAACATAAAGGCTTACCAAAATATAGACTTTTCCATCATCCCCTTTTATGCTGAACCTAAATGTGCTTTTAGCAGAGGAAATCTCCACAAGACACTGTGCTATCACGCTCTGTATGAACTGAGACCTGTGGAAGAATAAGCCACATTTATGTTTCATAACATATTGATAACAAGTACATTGGCAGAGTCAACTACACTGATGAAGCATAGTAGCCAAGTAAACTGTTATGAAAATAATTGTAACATGGTGGAAATGACATTGAGATTGAGCTTTCATCATCTTTGTCTGCCCCAAAACAAAGCACTTTGCTTTTCCTGTAGCTATAACTTTTAATAGATCAATCTAAACTGCCCTCAAACCCTTATTTGATAACGGGGATGAACACCAACTGTCAAAAGAAGAAAAAACAGCTTTTCCCTTTCCCTGTTAGATACATGAACACAACAAGGTTCAAAACAATGACACACTATCTCAAATACAAATTGAGAAAGGAAAGAACTTTAATGTATAGTATATAATTCCAGACAGCTAGAAGTTGTGAGACTCAGTCACAATTTCAGATTACTTGAAAATTCAAAAAACCCTCTCCCACTTAAGTTACCAGTTAGGTAATGTAACCTTCTACTTGCATAATTAGTCACTAGAAGTCATAAAAAATGAATAATTCAAAATAACTATTTTGTTTTCTTATCTGAATACTGGGAATCTTTGCAACAAGTGTTTTGTAACCTTCCTGCCTTTTATCCACATACACAAGCAAAACAAGTTGTACAAGAGTGAATTCAGAATATATTTACAATCCATAAATTTGTGATAACCAAATAGAACTTAATAAAATTATATTATACTCAATTAATGAAAAATGTTTTTGCCATATTTTAGCATCCTTCTGAAATCCAAGTCTGAATAAACTGATTTTTTTTTTTTTACCTTGGTATTGTGCTGAAACTTTCCTCAGACGGTTGAATCACCACCTCAGTGACATAATACTTAGTGGTCTCTAAAATGACACAAATGTTACATCTTTAAAGCATATCAAAAACAAACAAAAAAAATCCCCAGACTTTTCAGGGTAGACTAAGTCACTGTATCATCATACTAATTAAATTCTTGCTCAGCACTCAGAGATGCAGCAGATGGTCAAGTTCCTGTTTTGGTTTGTGGAAAGAGATGCGGGGCAACTGGTAATAGAAAGCATTCATTGCCAGAGGAAAACTGCTCTGAGTAGCAGATCATTATATGATCAGCACTTGGTCATTTCTATTGATCCTTGTTTACTACTAGGAACAGTCATCTTGAAACAAAGTAAAAACCAAAGCATTTGGACTGAAACATTTCATGCATTGAAATGTTTGCTAGTGTCAATTAACTCTTGCCCATTATGTGTTACTGTCAAGCCAAACCTGAAAGACAAATTGAAAGAACTTTCCTCAAGGACTGAAATCAGCACAGCTTATGTAAGTATTTTAGCAACCTGTTCAGTAATTCTGCTGTGAACCACAAGTCAGTTCTAATAGCAGCAGACTGGACTAATTTTCCTCTTTGCTCAAAGAGCAGAAGGGAATTTCCTCTCCAAAAGCTGCACTAAGCAAACATTAATACATAAAGCATACACTTCAAGTTTCAACATAAACATTCCCAAAAAGCTCCACTGAAGACAGCCTTTAAGGACTAGGGTGTAAATGCTCGAGTTCAGAATTTTATCGATAAGTTCCAGTCAAAAATCATCTTACTGAAGCTCTGGCTCTCTGCTACAAATACAGCCTAACCAGAAAGTAGGCAGTACAAAAATACAAATTAAGCATATAGAATAATAAATTCCACTAAGCCTTAACATGCTGACAACAGAAAGATTTTTTTCCTAAACTTTAAGGGTTAAAGGGATTATCTCATCTGAAATCTGTCCACACACAAAGTAGATGAAAACAAGCTTTTCAGAAAAACACCTAGTATTGTTCTAAAGACTCAAAGGTCTAGCAAATTCACTCACTCGACAGTCAAATATTTCACTTTTTAATTATCCTCACTGCTAGGAAATTATGTTTCACATTAAAGTTTAATTTTAGTCTGCTCCATGCTGTGCTAATCCTGGGAGCAAGGAGGAAAAGCAGCGGCAGCTCGTTCACTCATGCTAGCTCTCCAGCTGTTTCCTTAAGGAATTAGTGGTGCTGCTGCAAGGGCATCAGGAATTGAGAAGGAGATGAATTGCTTGCAAAGGAATAGAAGGTGAGGTTTCATACACACAAAAAACCCACTTATGAACGTATGGAGATAGAGGTAAGGAAGGACTAGCCTACAAGGGAGGTCTCAACGCCAAAGCTGGCCTCTATGGCTACACCACTGAGACCCAATTTACCTGCTGGGCACTGGTATTTTTGCTTATAAGAAACTACCAAAGTATTTCAGTCAAGTTTGCTCATTAATGTTTTCATAGTGTTTTTCTGTCAAAACTCACGTCACGTGCTTCTCTTATCATTTGCGTCGTTCTTTCACCTTTCCCTAATCGTCCTGTTACACTAGCAATGAAACATGGTTACAAAACCTGGACATGCAATCTAACTTTAGCTATGCACAGAGTTCAGATTAAATCCCTGCTTCTACACAGGACTTCCCTTTTCCCCATATCCAGTGATCACATCAACTGCTCTTGCTATAACTATGCGAAGCTTTAGACTAAAACATGTATTCATGACAACTAGTAAAGCTCCTTTTTAGATACTGTCTTCCAAACTCCTTACAACTTACCTTGGGGACTTTTCAAAGGACTTACCTTAAATCTGGTTTTACTAAAGCCTGTATTGTTCAAACTCTTTTGCAAGAAAATCAAAATCTTCTCTAGCTCTCCTCTGCCTCCCCATGATTTCTTGAACAGGCTTTGAATTTTCTACAAGGATTTCGTATTATCCAGATGTAAATTGAACTAGATCTCACACTGATGCAGTACAGTAGAGGGAAAATGACAGCAAGAACCCTGCTAATAAGTGTTATTGTTGATAACTTGCCAACTAATAACTACATTTTAAAAACTATCAGTCACACTTCTCAAGCATTCTAATTCAATATGACAGTTTTTAAAACAATCTCAATCTCATGACTGAATGATAATGGCAGAGAAATTTTTCTCATCAAAGGAGATACTTCTTTGATGGGGTTTACTTCACACAAAACCAGATTCCCAGCTAATAGCTAAAGATAGCTATTAGCTCATTCTCATTCTTTGTTGATCAAACTTCTTTTAACCTTTCCATTATTCTATAGGACTGTCACCATGGTAAATTACCTGTAATTTCTCTGACAACTTGTATGGGAATGCTGAATAAATTAGAATTATGTAGTTGGTTTTCCACAGCTTTGGAAATAGCCACGCATGCCACAGAAACAAGGATGGAGGAAGATCCTGCAGTAAATCACTTAAGTTCTTACAACGCAAACAATCTCATCCATTCCAGAACAGAATGAAACAAATACATAGGAATTGGCTCCATATCTTACTCAAATTATTTTCCTACAAAGTGTTTTGCCTCCAGTACTCAGTGGTTGAGCCGAGTCTAGTTTGTAAATCCCATACCTGATGATACTGTTTCTCCCAGGACCATCTTGCAGCGCGTACAAATTACTCTGGTATTTTCCTTTGATTTCTGTAGGACAGAGAAATGTCATTTAAATGTCACTCAGGTACTCTGAACAAGAAATGTATAATTTTAACACAATCTCCAGAGTGTATATTATACTTTGTTCTTTTTATGTTCAGATATACAGATATTTACATTGACAATTTAAACCCTTTACACTTCTCACTCAGTTGCAAGTTTCATCTCAGTTTTGAAGTCTGTCAGTACATACTGAGCATGCAGCAAAACCTGTAAAAGGTAACAGGAGAATCTCAAGAAACTGGGTGATAAAATGACAGAAGAAAATCATTTTTGATAAATGCTAAATAATACACATAAACTCTTATTCTTATATTCTAATTATTATACTGTAATGCAATTGCTTTCACTCAGTTTTAGTCACTGTGGAAGGGTTTTAAAAATAACAGATCAGCAGAGAGCAGA
The DNA here is from genome assembly GCA_034781795.1 of Crypturellus tataupa. Taxonomy (NCBI): domain Eukaryota; kingdom Metazoa; phylum Chordata; class Aves; order Tinamiformes; family Tinamidae; genus Crypturellus; species Crypturellus tataupa. The sequence continues at coordinate 1,090,429 of JAWLRI010000700.1, read as the reverse complement.
AAACATCCACAGAATATTTAGAACTACTAGGAAAGGGCTAAAGAATACAACATACTATGATACTCCAGAAAGACAGAGTGTCTCAATTCCCCTATTTTATCTATTAAAAAAAAAATAAAAACAAACAAACCAAAAAACACCACAATCTAAAGACAAAGAATAATTTTATGTGGAAAAACTAAAGATAAAAGAAAAAAGTTCAAAATACTAAAAAGGGATGGTGTGCCACCAAGATATACACAATCACAGATGTTAAGGAAAAGCTGGGAAAAGTACAGTGAAGAAATGCTCTTAAAACAAAGTTAACATTTTGACTGCATTAACTGTAATCAAGTAAAAGGCAGGGTCTTTTCACACAATGCATAGTGCAACTTAGTACTTGCTCCAGGAGAGCACAGTTCACACTGAAAGCCTGAACAGGTTTACTAGCTTACTAAAGACTTATTAAATAAAAAAAAAAAAAAGAGAGAAGTTTCTACGGCAAGTAGATAGATTCAGGAAGTATCTACACTGGCAGAAACATCACTCAATATATACCTTACAACATATCTTCCATCTATTACTGCCTTCTTAAAGAGGTTTTAATTTGGAGTTAGGTGAACTGTGATCTGACCTAACAAAGGACATTAACTCCAGTATTCAGATTTAAATTCTCTAACTGGAACAAACAGACGCACACTTCTCAGGGAGCACAGACTCTGTTCATCCCAGCCATCTTACAGCTCAGTATCCAAGTATTAAAATAAGGAGAAACAACTATGGCTGATGTCCAGAACAGTAAATGGTGCCCTTCTCTGCTATGCCACCAGAAGTCACAGTTAAAGCCATTTTAAAGGCATTTCTGAGCTGCATGATTAAATGCAACAGTCTTACCTATGCCAGATATTATAAAACTTACTTGGTTAGATGAAAAGTCTATCTCTATATATCAGATGTTGTCTTCAGAATGCATGACCACGGACTTTCAAATCATGCAGATGTCCGAGCACAGTTACGCTTGTCAATGTCAAGTAATGCAGTCTAATTTGGTCAATTCTAGTTTGTGGGCCTCAAAGGATGCACAGTCTGTGGCCAGACTTCTGATGAAAGGGTATAGCGAAGGCAAATACACAGCTTTGGCCCATTTTTCAGCTACTCTACAGAGAAGTCTATGCAGTTACTACCATAATGATAGAGAAGCAGTAAACAATGCAGTCAGATGAGTCATATGCCCAGGTCGCAATCAGAGGCAATGGAGGCTTAGTCTAACTGCATGCACTGTAATATAGCCAAATGCCAGATCATATATTTAGGAACAAAAGCAATAGCTAGTCATGACAAAATATAGGACTTTATTGTGGAAAACAGGAAGAGTGAAGAGAATTGAGACATTGGTAGCTATCCAAAAAAGAATTATTAATTACCTACAGAATGAAGGGCAAATACAATTTCTGAACACACTGAATAATAGGCAAGGGTAAATACAGAGTATGATTTTTGCATTAAGAATTAGTGAGATTATTCCTGCAAAACTGTACTTTTAAAGGAAAGAGTTTGTAAAGGGACTGAAAAAAGTGCTGAGAAAATATATTTTAGAGAAAAGTGGAACAGAATTGCAATTCTTTTTTTTTTTTTTAATCTAGTAAGAAGATAAAGTTTCTCTCTCCAGATCCCAAGTGAATTCTTTAAGCTATCAAAAAGTGCTATAATAATATCTAACTGATGAATTCCAGGATGAATCAAACTTTGCCTGGAAGACAGACAATTTTTTTTTTAAGGGTCAGGATGATTTACCCCTGGAGCAGCTTACCAAGGAACGTAGTAAAGTTTCCATCACTTGAAGTATTAAATCAATACTGGACATCTTTCTAAGAGACATGATACAGCTCAAACAGAAATAAGGGATTTAAGGCTGGAAATAACTAACAGAGTTCTCTGATGTGTACTATGCAAGTAATACAATGAACAGCAGGAAGCAGTCTAGCTCCCCGCCAAAAAAAACTTTGGATCAGAAAGCTCCTTCTCACAAGTTTGGTAGCAGTGGCATGTTTTTGCACTTCACAAAAGGGAGGATCATCAACTAAAAGCTCCAGGGAGGGCCCTAGAACCCTCTTCTAAAACTTCAGAGACCTGACTAACTACACTGAAAGCACAGTTCCCTTCTTTTATAGAAGGGAACATGAAGAAAAACGGCTGTTACCTCATTTCCCAGCACCCAGCCTGCTATATACAGTAAAACTGTGAAGAGTAAGGATACGGAGACTGGTCTTCATGATTTGAGATCGGTACAAATGTCACACAGCAGAATGACACAAGTGCAATTTTGAAAGCTACTACTTGAATGTTCTTTTCTGATGACAGTTACAGGTTCTGGCTGGGAACTGTGCAGCATTGTACATAAAACCACTGCAAGATCATTGTATCACGAGTTCAATAGAAAAGAGGATGTTTTAGCTAGATCAATTAAAATCAATACACCTATTCGACAACTTGCAGCTGCTGGTAACCTGTAAATGGAAGGGGATTACCTACCTAGTAAGTTTCTGTTTCTACTCCTTCATATAGTGGCACGGAAAATACTTTCCCCAAGAGATACTATTAGGATGCTGGAAGACCATGTGACATTTAAAAACTATGTTACACTGGAAGACTAATAGATATGAGAAATATGTTTGCAGCGGAAGGATGCTGTCCAAGTCTCACGGGAGGTTGGAAAAGACTGTTTAAATATCTCTGGTACATTCCTGCTACTATTCTAGTCATAGGCAAACACTTTTCAAAGAACTGAGAGGCAATTAAAAATGAACTTTCATACTGGGGCAGACTGCAAGAATATTCTCTAAAATGAGAACATTTATGCCAATAGCAATCTGTCTTGCCTATAACTTTTTATTATTCTCGTATTATAGAAGAATCCTGTTTCACTATATGGGTTTTCTCCTGGAAACAGTCCAGTTTCTGCTTAATCTTACAGCTTTCCTCACTTGCCTGGCAATTGAGTGACGCTGGAAATACAAACACAGACATTAAAATTCAGTGCAAGTGTGAAAAATTTGAGAATAAGGATCTGGCACAAACAAGGAAAGAAAGCTCAACTTCAAGGTAAGGAAAGAATGTGAAAATTCACCATACTAAAGCACTACTGTGAGTTTCTCACAGAGAACAGAGATCCTCATTCCTCCCTATTTCAGAGATTCTGTTGTTATCCTGCCTTGGCCCACATCTCAGTAACATCTTTTTATCAAAATTCTACCTCAAAAGCAACCCTTCTTGTCAGACAAATATTCTCTGACTGATTTACTGTGTTGGACAGATCACTCTCCTCTTTGTCCTGCAATGAGAATTTCATACACCATGCATTTTCCATCTTTATTCTCATTGTTCCATGATCTCACATTCTGATTTTTACAACCTCTTCTACAGCTAAAAGGAGGAAGAAAAATACGCTAAGAAGATGCTCCTTCTTTTGATCATATTTATGTTTACCTATCCAGTCATACTTTGAAATGAAAAAGCACTGTCACTATTTTCCCTTGCTGTCAGTTCCATTATTCTTTGATAAACATCTGACCCATGGCAGTTACTATTTTAATGTTATCCTTCATCACTATTTTTGTAGGAGAAAATACCTGGTTTTAGAACTGTATCACTAAATGATTTCTACAGTTTATAGGAAGAGGTTCTTCTTCCATAGCTAGGTCAGTATCAAGACCATGACATATTCTTTACAAAACGTAAATCATAGTTTAAAATATTTTCTGGCTTCTATGCTACTGAAAGCAGACACTGTCAACTATTCTATATAACCTTTAAAACATCTCTGTAACACATGTAAGTTAAATAAGCCAGTGACAAAGAAATGTTTTATACAGAAATATATACATACATATATATATATTCAACTTGAGAATTATTGGAACAAAATACTTTACCAAGGTGGAGCTGCTCTGAAAAGTGTGATGTCCATTCTCTGAAGGAGCCCCTGGCACATGTGACTCATTTCCTGAATTCAAAAGAAAAAAGGTGTCTCCAAGAAAACAGTCATTTTTCTGAGGCTGCAACACACTTCTAGCAAAGGGGTTAGGGTGGCAACACCATTCTTCAACTAAAGCACTCCAGTTTTCACTTGGTAGAGGAAGAACTCTGAGAAATTTCCTAAAAAGAAAGATGAAAAAAAGTCTTCAATATATCATATGCTTCAATATATCACATGCTTTTCTTATACACCACGAGAGAGTCCAGATGTCTTGCACACACATTCTTTAAAAGGAAGCATTTGACTTGGTCAAATGGGTGACAAAGACTGCCTACATACACTTAAGCCATTCCTAACATATTGCTACATATTCCTCTCATATTTCTCTAATCTATTCTTAGATGTCTGCAACAATAGAGATTCCATGGCCCTCCTAAGCAATCTCCAACAGTTAAAAAGACTATCAGAATAAATTTGGCTTCATTTTTAAGCAGAATTCTTGCTGGGATAGAAGACCACTACTCCATCTCTGCAGCAACTTTTCACTTATTGAAAGACCTGGTTCCTCTACATTGTCTTCATTGCAATAATCCAAATTGTTTCAACATTTTCCTCAAAGTTATTACTTTCTAGCTCTTGTGTTGTTCTTACTACAGTCCCCCTCCAAACAATTCACACCAAGCTTTCCTCACACATTAGACAGCTTCTCCTCTATCCCACCACCCATGCTGTCACAGCATAATCCTTATCTCTAGAATACCACCCATGGACCAAAACAAGAAACAGCTGTTTCTAGGAGTACCAACTATGCCACTGTCTTTTGACAACATCCAGTGATGAAATGGAAGGTGCTGGATAGGCTGGAACTGCCAGTGTATCCTTATCTCACCAAATACTATTCTTATTTCTTTTTAGTGATAAGACTCAAGAGGTTCAGAGATTCCCTGCAAGGAAAAATGTCTAGTAAGCCATTAGCATGCTTTCTTTTTCCATTTCACATAAGTTCCAACTGCGTCACACTGTAGACTGCAGAACCAAAAGATGAAGCTTCTGTGCATGTGAACTGCTGCACTGAAATTTAATAAAACATCTGCTCAGAGAAAGGCAAATTCAAAAGGTCCAGTATCTTTCAAAAATTATTTACTAGAACTTTACATTATTCTACAGATATATCAAAATAAAACAAGAGTTAGTGCAGGTCATCCTGATGAGACACTGCAGAACAGATTGCTAGCAAATCATCATTTATGCTCAAGCAAATTTCAAGTCTCTAAGGATGACAAGAAAGTAATAGAAGTTTGAAGACTGTGCAACGTTGGTATCCACCATTTTGTATACTAGCAGTGATACAGATCATTAAAGGCTACAAGCATGTCTCTAAAGTTGTATATACCTAGCTGAAACAGTCAAGAACTCTCATAACAAGAGCTAAGAAATTGAGCAGTTTTGTTGTAAAGTTCTCATGCAATCTGTAAACTCAGTGAGGAACAGAGATAAGGCTAAGTCACACAGTTAAGATATACTTCCCAAATCCAGTATCCCTGAACTGTCCAGAAGTTGGCTTTGCCTAACACATAGAAGAGAAATGTTGCCAACATCCCCTTCCTAACCAGCCACTCTGCAACTACAGAGAACAGGAGATGCTCACTGAGGAGAAGTTATGGGCTACTGAGGAGATGTGACAAAGATACCTAAACTGCAAAGGAAGAAAGAAGTTCAGGCTCAATGTTTCAGTTTTATCCCTTTCAATGTAATGAAGATTATGTTAAAGATACTAATAGACTACAAGCCTTTTTAACATCCTAAAACCCCAAAGTATGACTTTTGCACTTTATTTGCAGTATTTCCAGTCCAAAATACTATAGCTTTCTTTAAGCAGCAAAAGGAGAAGCTAATAATTAATGCAAAAGGTTGCCATATGAATGAAAAAAACTACAGATTGCAAGGCAGAAATCAGTAAGAAATATATCATCTTAATTTTAAACATCATGCAACATATAGCCACAATAGGATATGCCTCCTTTATGGCAGAAAAATCAGGAGAAAAAAAATATATCTAGATTTCCCAACTTGTAGATCAATGCTGTAACAACTGTACCAAACACTCTGAAAGCTATTTTCCAGCTGAAATGACGTCAAGAAGTAGATGAGTAAATACTGAAAGACTCTTTCAAGTAGTTCTGATTTTAGTCATCTGTGTACTTCAAAAGTGTTCTCATTTACTATTTTTAAAATACATGTTTTAGTTTTCTAAGTACACAAAATAATATGAAAAACAATTACCATGGCTCTTATTGCTACGTATACAAGACATTGCAGTACTTACCCTTCTTGCCTTATGATGTCCCCACAGGATTGGCAGTAAAAGCTGTAACACTTTCGGGGTTTCAGGCTTTCACTCAAGGTAGAAACCAATCCTAGAGAAAGAGGAGAACCTATCAAACTTCACACTTTGCAAAATATTTTCCTATTCATACATAAAAACATCCTTTCAACCACCCCAAACTAAAGATGGTAAGAATCTAACCATCAAAGCAGAATTCCTAAATATTTATTTGTAGGATCAAGCAATTACATTCAGTAAGAGTTTGCCACTTCCCTTCTCAGGCCCAGCATTGTTGAATTGTATATGTGGATAATTACTTTAACACTGCAACTCACTCAAAGTCATCGCAAGACAGCCTAAACTAAAATTCAACATTAGTCTTTTGTAATAATAGTTCTGCTAATCATCATCTCTGAGTTACTATGTCCAGTATAAAATTGCCTCAGAATACACAGGGAAGGAGAGGAGGGAAAAAAAAAAAAAAGTAGTATTTTCAGCCAGGTAAGACCACAGCCATGATACTCAAGCTAAAGAAAGTAAACACTGCCCTCTACAGGCCAAAAATGAAAAGTCTCTCAAAAGGCAATTTTTTTTTCCCCAGGACAACTTTTTTTTTTTTCCTAATTAAAAATGGGATTGGAGAAAACTCTACAAAGCACTGAGTATTATCATATAGGAGAAAAATAGAACTGTCAGCCTAACTCTACATACAAGCAGGGCTGGCACTGTCCACTTCCTGAAACATAGGAATGGTAGATTCTCAGCACAGGCTTTCAGAATTAATAATTAGGTGGCACTCACAAATTACAAATGCTTTAAAAGGTTCCAGAATATCAGAGAGAGCTATTTTTTCATATTAATAAAAAATATTAAATGGCAACATAAAAGGCTATCCAATGCTAAAGGTATAGTAAACATGAAAAAGAAAAAATAGCTTGAAGGAAGGCATCAAAAGCAGTTCTCAAACTCCTGCACAAAATGCTTTATTCAGCTATTGTGTCTTCCTTTTGTGCCACTCTCAGCTATGCCGATTAAAACAGATGACTGCTGGATTTGATTAGAAGTGGCACAAATAAGCTCCTGTTTAAGTTGTGTGCTCAAACCTAGACAGCCCTTCAGAAAGAGAAAGGCTATACCCTTAATGCACACCCTGAGCTCCATTCTTTTTTTACTACAGAAGGTAAATTTTATAGTCTCTCTTTACACAATAGTTGGAATATTGATACTTCACACCTCCCTAATCAAAGTAGCTTTTCTTAAGGAACAGACCAGACTTTCTTGGCCTCATAGGAGTTTACTGGATAGCGTTAGACCAACACACAATCCCAGTGCTTGCGCCAGCCTTACTGGTGCTGGAGCCCACGTGCACCTGCACCCTCAGATGCAGCCCCTCGCCAGGAAGGTAGCGCAGCCCACGGCAGGAAGACGGGGCAATGCTGATCCCCGCCGGAAGCGTAACTGCTACGCAGGCCTCTCCGCGCCGCACTTCTAGCGAGGTTGGTGTTATCAAAATATCCACTGGAGAGTTCCTGAGGTTTCCTTCCCTGGAAAGGTAAGGATAGAGATTTGCTTCCGAGAGGAACTGACATCAAGAGCTGTTATACCTATAGCATTGACTTAGTCATACAGACCAAAAGCCACATGGAATAGCTTTAAGATATATCTGTTGGATAGCAGCTCACGCAGCACTGAGTGCAGAGTTAAAGAGCAAAGATAGAAGTGTAGATTTAAAATAAGCTTCAATTAATCACTCACAACACATGGTTACTGGTATCCGAATATATACACATTTCCCGCACACATTACATGACACAGGTCCTTTATTCCTTCAGTCCATTCTATCTCTCACTCACATGTTTCCAAAAGCAGGAGATGCAGTTTTAATGCATTTTTAAGGGCGGGGCGGGAGGAAGGGGAAAGAGAGGAAGCCTATTGCCGGGAGTAACCTCAAACAACTGCGTTTACCCCTAACGCCAGGCAGACACACGCGGTGAAGGCGCAAGCCGGCATCGAGACCGTGCAGCCGGGGCCAGGCCCGCCGCCCGCCGGCTGCTGCGCCGGCTCCCGGGGTGGGGAGGGGGGCACCAAGGGAAACAACCCGCTTCCCCCAGCCCAACTCAGGGGGTCGCGGCGGGGAGCAGCGCCGCGGCAGTACCCGATAACCAGCAAGGCGCTCTGTGTCCTCCGCCGGATCTCCAGCAGCAGCGCAGCCGCCATGCCGCGCCGCGCCGCCTTCA
>JAWLRI010000700.1:1050397-1074430 GCA_034781795.1 Crypturellus tataupa | reverse complement strand
CCATCATAGAAGGCTATCAGGTTAGTCAAGCATGATTTCCCTTTTGTGAATCCATGCTGACTAGTCCTGAGCACCTTTTTGTCCTCCACATGCCTAGAGACAATGGCCCGTATAAGCCGTTCCATCACTTTTCTGGGGACAGAGGTGAGGCTCACTGGTTTGTAGTTGGCTGGATCCTCCCTCTTACCTTTTTTGAAGACTGGTGTGACACTGGCCTTCTTCCAGTCCTCTGGCATCTCCCCCGTTCTCCAGGAACTTTCAAAGATGATGGAGAGTGGCTTAGCTCTGACATCCGCCAGCTCCCGCAGCACTCTGGGGTGCATCCCATCAGGGCCCATGGATCTGTGGGTATCGAGTTTCCTTAGGTGATCTCTTACCCAATCTTCCTCTACCCAGGGCAAGTCTTCCTCTCTCGCAGTTTGTTGTCTTGTCTCTAGGGCCAGGGACTGTACAGGGCTGCCCTTGGTAAACACCGCAGCAAAGAAGGCGTTCAGCAACTCTGCTTTTTCTGTGTTATTCGTAACCAGGGTGCCCATCCCGTTCACCAGTGGACCCACATTTCCCCTAAACTTCCTTCTGCTGCTTATATATTTGAAGAAGTTTTTCTTGTTCTTAACATCCCTCTCCAGCTTGCATTCCAAATGCACCTTAGCTTTCCTCGTCATAACTCTGCATTCCCTGACTACGCTCCTGTATTTCTCCCGGGGGGCCTCTCCTTTTTTCCACACTGTATACCGCCTTCTGCCTGAGTATTGCCGCAAGCTCCTTGCTCATCCACGCAGGCCTCCTGCCCCCTCTGCCTGACTTCCTACGCACAGGGATGCACTGTTGCTGGACATTGAGGAAGTGACGCTTGAAAACTAGCCAGCTCTCTTCGGCCCCCTTCCCTTCTAGAGCCCTAGCCCATGGGGTTCTTCCGATGAGGTCTCTGAAGAGGCTAAAGTTGGCCCTCCTGAAGTCCGTGGTTGCAAGGCTGCTTACAGCTCTGCCTCCTCCTCGTCGGATCCTGAACTCCACCAGCTCATGGTCACTGCAGCCAAGGCTATCTCCCACCCTCACATCTCCTACAAGTCCCTCTCTATTTGTTAACACAAGGTCCAGTAGCCCATCTCTCCTTGTTGGCTCCTCCACAACCTGCCTCAAAAAATTATCATCAATGCTCTGCAGGAACCTCCAGGGCTGTTTGTGCCCGGCTGTGTTGTCCTTCCAGTTGATGTCGTGGAAGTTAAAGTCTCCCATGAGAACCAGGGCCTGTGACCGTGAGGCAATATCCAGTTGACTATAAAAGGCCTCATCAACTTCCTTGTCCTGGTCAGGTGGCCTGTAGCAGACACCCACCACAGTGTCTCCCACATTAGCCTGCCCTTTACCCTTACCCACAATGCTGGTGCTTTCTTCACTCAAAAAGAATTATTCACTTTGCCAAGCTCTTACTCCACCCTTTGTGCCTGGAAAACTGAGAATTGTGCTGCTGTCCCTTCTCCTTCTGTGTTGGTCCTTTTTTTTTTGGTCCTTTTTTTTTTTTTTTTTTACCTACTGTTAATATTTCATTTTACTTTTGGAGAGCAGTTGTGCAGCTATCTCTGTGAGAAATCTCTTGGCGTCCTAGAACTTCTCAAAGCAAAACCGATGTCTTTCTGGACTTAATCCAAAGCAAAAATAGTTATTATGATGTGAAACTGAATGAAATAAACTTCATATATAGTTGATATATAAACTGTTTACTCCAGTGAGGTATCATGAAATCTATTGATTTGGTACTCCAGATGTACTTTTAAATAATACTTTCCATATCTGTTCTGCCTCAAGCTCAGTCTGTCGTTATGAGTCAGCCATCAGGATCATAGGTGCAAAAGATTTATAATCTTTGGCCTTTTAATTAATTCACACAATCCTAGATTTTTATCTTCTTTAAAAAATAATGTTATTTTTCTGATCTGTTCTTCTATGTGATTTTTCTTTTTAATCTGAAAAAGTAGAACAAGAGCAGTAAGATGTAATAAAGAGAATAAGGAAATGGATAATGAAGAATTTTGATTTTTTGGCCTGTTTGGAATCTTCCAGTCCCTGTTTACCTAGTAGCGGAGTTGTGCATTGGAGGCTTTGGAGTGGCTGGAAGGTCAGTGGCGAGCAGGGACTCAGAGGTCCCTCGCTGCTACCCGAGGCCCCGCAGTCTCCCTAGCAGAAGCACCACTTTATTTTTTTTTAATATTCTCCCGGTAGTGAAGACGTGACGCTTGGGAGGATTAAAGCAGGTCCATGTCACTGCATCTTCAGAAGCACCTGCTAACTGAAGGAATAAAAGGTGTGCAAAAATCTAGGTCACTTTGTCAAATAAATTTGACCAGATTATTTAAAGTCTAGTTTACTGCTGTCTTTATTTGGATAGTAACAAGGTGTTGGGTAGAGTTTTATTCCTTTTTAACTCTTACAGGACTGGTAGTGGTGATGCTTGTTGGCTTTTGGGTTGACCTAAGAGCATAGCAAGGGCTTGGCCTTCAGGTAGCTGCCAGTACTGGGCAGCAGTCCTGGGGCTTTGCAATGTTCTGTCAGTGATGACTCCTGATGATACCTGCAGATAAAGTTTCTACATAGCAGCTTCGCAGCCGTTTGGGGTAGAACCCTCTTTGAAGGGATGGATGGATACAGTATGAATTACGTAAACAAAGATTTTTAGGTGCCATATAAAATATTTACAATTAATGATACCTGATAAAAGCTGTCCATGTCTTCTGATGCATCTTGCACGACTGGAGTGTTTGTTGCCTGAAATAGTACAAATTGAGTTTTTAGTCTTTTCTGACTACTCCAGAAACACTTAAACTTATTCCTTAGAAGAATTTGAAGATAAATGTCTTCATTAGGGACCATGAAAGATGGGAACATCCCTTTCTATCTCCGTTAATTCCTCTGCTGCGTTATTTCATAGGTATTTGTCATTTCAAATATTCCTACTGTTTTATTGCATTACTTCTTACGGAGAAGGAGAACTGATGAGGCACGTTCTCTACTGACTGTAAAAGATCTTAAGCTGTAGTGTTACAGAATGATATTTATCCTGCCTGGTAGGCGGTCTGCTGAGTACAGTTTCTCCATCATTACACCTGTGCTTTCCTTTTGACCACCATGCTCCAGCCCACAATTGTGCATGCAGTTTTCTTCCAGTGTTCCTTTATTCAGCCAGAAGACAAGAGCATTTGCTGAGTGTGATGTCTTTCCTGAAACTGCCTGTCAGAGAATGCCTGAAAGACTCCAGTTAAAAGGGATACAAAAGGCTCTGTTTCCCACTAGAGTTTCCCACTATGGATTGTAGTTGTCTGAGGTTGAAATAGCTTTAGGAACATTTGTTTTTGTTAAATTTAGTGAAATGAGTGTGTACCCTATAAAAGCATGAGGTGTTTCTGGAACTGCAATGGTGGCGTGAAAATGCATAGAACAAATTGCAAAAGCCACTGATTATAGAACACTGTTAAACTTATTCTTCTGGTATGTGTGGGTGATTATAATATTGAAGCAAAGCAGATTTGTATTGCTGACTAGAAACAGTAGATCCTGTACAAGAACTGTTGAAGCCTGGAGGTAATGTTGAATATTGTGGAGCTCTTGCATGTGTCTCCTTCTCTTTTCTTCCACCTGGAAGTGATTCAGAAAGATTGAGGTCTATTTTTCAGAAATATTCATTTGTGGACAGGTAGATTGTTTTGATAACGACCTAGAAAAAAAATCAACCAACCAACAAACAAAAGTCCTTCTCAGAAATATATATATATATATAAATGAATTTGTGTCTGCTGATTTTCAGCAGTAGTGTCTTAGCTGTTGAATGTTAAGATGTCTTCAGACTTGCTTCACTGTGTAGAATAAGATGAGTTGAGGTGGGGAGTGACTTTTCCAACGTTGTTTTCCAGGACTAGATTAGAAATACATGGGACATTTATTTCATATTTGTGTACAACAGCTGTGCTTCTGTATATGGTTTACTATAAATAGCCTGATTTTAGTTAGATGTTTCTGTATTACCTTTCATGAGGAAAATACCATGCTCTTTTATGAAATTGTTTTTATAATATGATTTTAGTTACAACATTTTAAGTATTTTTTGTTTTTCAAACAGGTAATGGTTGTACATGAATTGCAAGCTGGTCTCTAGTGGGGATTCTGTGGGAGGATGAACACGGAGGAGCTGGAGCTACTAAGTGATTCCAAATATAGAAACTATGTAGCAGCAGTTGACAAAGCTCTGAAGAACTTTGAATATTCCAGTGAATGGGCAGATTTAATATCAGCACTTGGAAAGCTAAACAAGGTATGCATTATTGGGTGCTTTGGAAAGAAAAATAATGAATTGGGCACATTGCATTTAGAGACTGGAGAACTGGTGTAATAATACAGAAAGGAAAGGTTCTAGCAGTCTAATATGATTGGAAACAATATTAGCAGTCTGAACCATATTTGGGGTCTATACAGCAAACAAATCAGAAACAAATGTCTTAAAGACTTACTGTAGAACCCGTTGTAATCATAAAAGGTAAGTACGTTTCTTTTAATTTTTAGTGCAAATAAATGAAAATTCTTTTTTTCTTCACTTCCAATTATTAGCATTTACTTTTGATCATCATGCTTTAAATTATAGTCATATTGAAATAGTATAAAAAAAAGGAATTGGTATAAATGTCAACAAGATCTTTTATATAAGATATGCATTATACAGTGAGGTTTAAAATAATGATTGACTAGAAAATTTTAACATTTTAATTAGTATTACCAGTAAATATGTGAAATGTGTAATATCATGATCTTTAATAGCATTCTGCATATATAGGACCTGACATCCATAAAAATCCTGTTCTCGTTAGTTTTGTTTGGGTTTTTTTTAGCGGGGAGAGTCTCTTCTCAGGATCAGGATTTTATTTGCATACACACATTTTACCATTGTGAAGCTCTACAGAAACCGGCACAGAAAATGACACACCTGAAGCGCGTACATGCTGCCATTTAAACTTTGAGATAAGGAGTGAAAACATTGCTGGCAAGGTTTCTGAGCCTGTTTCGTTGTATAAACTGCCAGATTCTTCCTTTCTTCTCTTTACAGTGTATTATATAAGGAAAAGGATATGTTATCAAAAATAAAAATCCAAAGATGTAAATGCAATTCTGTGTTCCAGTTCCAAAGCAATTACGCAATTACAGGCACTTGTGAAGCTTTGTATGCTGTCCTAGAGTTTCTTAAACTGCAGACATTCAGTTACATTTGGGATAACTTTAATAGTTCTTTTTGAGCTGGTAGTTCATTTTGGCAGCTGGAGATAGTAATTTTTGTCCTGATAAACCATAGCATGATCATAGCATGAAAGTACTAATAAAATGAAACGATGAACCGTTAAGTGAGGAGCCCACTACAAAGGAAGTTTTTAAATACCTTGGCAATTACAGCAGTGTCACATGCAAATGAAAGACATTGCAAACAAAAAACTCCACAGTTCACTTTAAACCTTTTTCTTATGCTTCTTTTGTGACTTACCTGTGTGTTGTAACTTACTGACCATGTTTGAGAAGACTCTTGTAAAATATGCACACAACATATAACTCGTGTTGTTTCTCTTAATGAATTGATTTTTATTTTTATTTTAACCAGGTGCTACAGAACAATGCAAAATACCAGGTAGTACCCAAAAAGCTGACCATAGGCAAGCGCCTGGCGCAATGCCTTCATCCAGCTCTGCCAGGTGGAGTCCATCGGAAGGCACTGGAGACGTATGAGATCATCTTCAAAATCATTGGGCCCAAGCGTCTGGCAAAAGATCTTTTCCTATACAGGTACACATAGTTTAAGCAGCTCCATTCCAAGTACGTAGTTGGGGTGCTTTTGGCTTTCTGCATTTTAGATTAATGATACTGTTTATTTACACTGCAAGAATTGAGTGTTTTCTTTCCCTCATGTTTCTGGCACTTGTGTCATACTCTTCCTCTGAATACTGTGTATCAAGAGACATGCAGATGACCAAAACTTTTCTTAAAACAAATTCTCTTGCTAAGAAACCTGGAGTTTATTGTTTTCATTGAAATAAACAGTTTTGTGCATGTATGCACAATAATTTTACTTCTAACACTTACTTCTGTGTGTTTGCATTACATTTTTTCTGTTGATTTAAATGTTATTGGAAAGGAGTATGTCATCTCAAATAACTTTCTCTTCCATACAATCCAAGCAACAAAATAAGAAGGATGATTGTATGTCTGTCTGGAAAGTTGGATTAGATCAAATTTTTCTTACTGTTAATCTTTGGAACTGATGGTCATGAGAAGGAAGGATAACCTGGAAAAGAAAGTATAGTGGAATATTTTGATTCCTAAACCTCTTAATAGATTTCTGTTGGAGGGGTGGGAGAGAAAGGAGAAGATGTTAGGTCTTATAATACAATGCATGGGGGAGTTTTGTGTGTAGATTCTTATATACATATATGTACACATGCATGTTGTACTAAATCTTTACATAGCCCTGGAGATTAAAGTTTCATCAGTTTGAGGAATAGTAGAATAAAGCTAAATGCTAATTAGGTAGCTAAGGCACATACCATGTTAATGCCTGGAGATAATCTGTACCTTCAGCTATTCTGTCTTGCATTAGCAAAGTATTGACAATTAAGTCCTTGAAGTACTTTCTTTCAGTTCTGTGAGCACAATGAAAAATGCTGCCGTGTGTAATGTTACCAAAAGCATTGTCGTATGTGCCTGGGAGAAGACCAACATATTCACATAATGGCATTAGCAAAGATTCCAGTATTTTTAGTAAAGACAGAATGAGCATTTCTAAATATCAAACCTTGAAGGATGGATGGTAGCCTTGCAAAGAAAGACTGTAGGGTTGTGTGCCAGTTATCTATCAAAGAGTCCTTTTTCTTTTTTTACTGAAAAACAGTTTGGCAGTGGCAACGTACTTTTTCTTCTAGGTACATAAAGACATTTTTCTTTTTACAGATACCATTGTACTTTGAAAAGCTGTGTTTCTGTGACATGCATAACACCATATTAAAAAAGCTTTTTATTTAATGATATATATATTGGTGTAGATTTTAAAAAGCTTGTTTCAAACATATATTTTTAATTTTCGTGCATTTTCTCTGTGCATCAGGGCCTTCTAAGAGGAGTATGCTATTTGTAATAATTTATGCTAGTTAGCTGTAAAAGCAAAATGTTTTTAATATCTGGGATGCCCCCATGGTTTACTTAGCTGATCATATATTTTTTTTAATCTTTTATATGATCCATCATAAACAATAGGTTTAGTATTGGTTTGAGAATATATTTTCTGATAGAATTTCTGAAGCAAATAGATACTTTATTTCTACTACTGAAAGAGCACGGTGATGTGTGTCAGTACAAAATTCTAGAATACACTCTGCTATTTATAACTATGCTGAACATGTCTGTTACAGTTTTTAATGATATAATTGAAACCATCCCACATAAGCAGCTTCCTAAAATATATATAAATTATTTTTTGTTCACAGTTCTGGGCTATTTCCACTTCTCGCAAATGCTGCTATGTCGGTCAAGCCAACATTATTGAGCCTCTATGAGATTTATTACCTTCCACTGGGGAAAACGTTGAAACCAGGTCTGCAAGGGCTGTTAACTGGAATACTGCCTGGTTTAGAGGAGGGATCAGAGTATTATGAAAGGTAAGGATAGATATGACTGTAAGCTAATATGACTGATTCTTTTGTTACAACTTTTCATTAAAGACATTACTTTTTTTCTTAAAGGTATATCAAATTTATCTACTCGTATTAATTGCAATTAAACATTGTAATGGAGGATTTCCAACATTAATTATGATAGATTAACTGTGATGTTTTCTAACATCCAAAGGAAATTGAAATCACATAGAACAGCTATTGTGTATGTCATTGAGATACGTAGGATTAGGAATGCTTTACTTGTTTCTTTTCAGTGGATGACCTCTAAATGTTTGTTCTGATCTAAAATAGATGTATTACTTGAATTAAAGATACACAAATCATAGTTCCACAATGAATTTTTATTAATTAAAATATCTAAGCTATTACTAACCCACGTATGTGAGAGCCATATAGCAGTAATCCACCTGTCTGCATAGATTAATAGTATATTTCTAGCAGTCTGGCATGGGAGGTAGCATCTCTACACAGCCAGCAAGCCTAAGCTTGTCTGAGATACAGGGGTTGAATCTTGACACATTGAAGAATGAAGTTAGGTTCTGTCCCCAGTAAAAGCTGGGTTCCAGTAGCAAATGGGTAAGTTATTTAGTGCCTTGAACTGTGCTGAATACATAAGGAGAAGCTGTGGACAGGCAGAAGCATTTTGCAAGGCAGGTTGGCCCACAGGATTGTTGATTTGGATCACAGTATATGTAAGCAGGGCTTCCCTTAGCCTCTCGAGAGAAAGTGTGCTTTCTGTGATATGTAAGGTTTTGGGGAGCAGGATTGTTAACAACGCCCATGTTAATGCTGTTGATTTTGCTCTGCAGAACGAACACGCTGTTGGAGAAGGTCGCCGCGGCAGTGGATCAATCAGCCTTCTACAGCGCACTCTGGGGTAGTCTCCTCACCAGCCCGGCCGTTCGGCTGCCTGGGATCACCTACGTCCTCTCCCACTTGAACAGGAAGCTCTCCATGGAAGATCAACTCTACATAATTGGCAGTGACATTGAATTAATGGTAATGTTTTATTAAAACAATGAAGATACAGTGTAATTATGTAATTACAAAGGTTCCAGTGACTGTTAGATGTTTTCCGTATCTACAGACGTAGCCTTTGAAGATATGTAAATATAGCTCCAGATAAATTGTTGTCTCCGTGCATGATAACTGTGCTGCAAAGCTCAGTTTACGTTTCATAACTACTTGGGTTTTGATTAAAATTGGCTCTCCATTTGACACACTTCAGTAAAAAATGATTGAGGTTTGTTGTACTTTTTTAAAAATATGTAGTGAATTATTTTATCTTTTAACTATATCCATTCATGTTATGAAGAGGTACAAATATGTTTTTGCATAGCTTGGAGTCATTGCATTTTTTCTTACTGATGAAATAATGAAACAAGATAAAACAAGAAAATATAAAATTATTTAAAATTTTGAAGTGACTTGAACTTTCTATACCTCACTGTATCTGTAAGCAAATATTCTTATTTTGTAAGCATTTCAGTTATATCTACCAATTTAGAACAGCAAATCTTTTTGTACTTTCTCTTACTTTAGGTGGAAGCAGTAAGCACATCAGTGCAGGATTCTAGTGTATTAGTACAGAGGAGCACTTTGGACCTTATCCTTTTTTGTTTTCCTTTCCACATGAGTCAGGTAGGTTATTAATGTATAAGAATTAATTGAACACTCCTTAATATATTCCATTTCTTAGTAACAGTATTTAGTTAATCTTTGTTCATGGTTTGCTCCAGCTTTGAATAAAGCCTTCTGTAATAGTTTTTCTCATAGGTCTAGCTATTCTCATGCCATGACTTTTGTCCGTGTGCTTTTATCTTGATATTTCTGTGTACACAAACCTAATATAAAATATTATATTTAGCTATACGTAAGCTTTTGACTTGCTCTGATTTGATTAGAAAGCAAGTAATTAGTTCATGTGCAAATTCCCACTTCTAAGTGTTCAAAGAGCAGAGAAAGTTAATTGTTTTAGCAGAGCATAAATGATTCAGAACATTAGAAAAATTTAAATGATCAGTGGTCTGGGATGATTGGTCATCCCCAGTCATAGAGGAAGATGGGCCTACAACTCCTAGATCATTTTTCTGGACTGCATTTGCTGCTAATCATTTTCTGTTGTAAAATGATCCCTGAGTTGTTCTATTCCTAGAGGAAAATTATATACATACATCTTGATTCTAAGAATTGTTAAAAATTATGGAAAAAAAATACTTTTGCCTGTGGATGGTTTGTTCACATTTGGTAGTAAGTATGGGATTCTTAGAAATATCTCTGTTTAGGGATTAAAATGATGAAATCATTGATGCAACTTTTTTTTTTTTTTTTGCGAGGGGAGAAGAGGTTATTAAGAAATAAACTCTTAAAATAATAACTAATTTTAAATTTATTCATTTTTAAGTTTATTCATTTTTTTTAACTGCATTTTAGTTGATTTTTTTTGCACAACTTTTGCCTCGTAAACAAAATGAGATAATTTCTAATAAAAATGAACTGTTAACTGAGTTGGGCATTTTTGTTGTTCCTAAAGAGTACACATTATTACAATGTGTCTGTTTTGAGTAATAAATGTGTTCTGGTTTCCTAAGAGCAAGACGTGCTCTTGAGCTATTCTGAACCGGGGAATGATGAAATGTTAAATTAACAATTTTTTTAGTGTACATTGAGCTAGAAGCATAAAGTAAGATTTATTTTTCGTAGTTAATTTAAGTAATGTCCCTAATTTCTTCAGGCAACACGTCCAGACATGATCAGAATTTTGTCAGCAGCCCTCCATGTAGTACTGCGCAGAGATATGTCACTCAACCGAAGGCTTTATGCTTGGCTTCTAGGTAGGTTTTTGCTGCATTTGACTAAAAGCAGAGGAATGCTCTTCTGTTCGTTGGCCATAATATGGGGAAGGATTCTTGGAAAAATGAAATATTTGATTGACTTATTTTTTTTCTCATCATAAGGAAGAAGCCTGTCTTTTTCTCTCTCTGGGCATAACCAATTAAGAATGTCATGCTAGAACTCCTTTCTGTTACATAGATCACATTTACATTTTTCAATAGCAGCAAGTATGGGCCAGAGTCAGGGGTGGAGCCGTTGCACGAGGCCTGCACAAGCAGTCATTCAAAGGCAATCTTTGTATCTCTAGAAACTTTAAAAGGAAAATACAGAGAATAGGTGTTACAGAGCATAAATGACCTTTTTTGAGCATAATGGTATAGAAGGGATGAAAATAAAGCACTATATTGAAATATATTGTATACATTATGTTGACAAAGCTTTGATTATGCAAGCCTTAACTTTAAGTTTCAGTAAACATTTTAGAACTAAAATAAAATGCTCATTTAGTCTTTTATATTCAACTAGCCTCTTCTTGGAAGACAATAGAAGAGAATAGGATTCTAGGAGGATCCTAGAGTAGGATATGAGGATATGAGTAGTTGAGAATGATTTTTTAAGCAAGTAAAATCTGTGATCATATCCAGCTGCTCTGTTACTCTTCCAAATAACTTCCAGGCATGTCTAAGAGAAAAGTCAGAATCTCCAACGCGGAGATGGCAGTGTCATAAAACCACAAAGTGGTTTCTGTACTTGATTTCTGTTACCTGTTTTGTTTGGCCTCCCAGCTCACCAGCATACCCACATGTCTCAAGGCTACTCCCAACCCTCTCCAGCAAGTGCTGCATCATGCCTAGCTGCTGATTAAGACATGGGAAACAGGTAGCTGTGAGGATGGGTTGCAGGAATTTGATGCATAAATGTGGGAGAAAAAAAAAAAACTAGGCCTGTTTAGTTTTGTTCTTCTTTGAATTACATGAGGGGGATGTTTTTAATACTGCATAGTAAAGTCTCATTACTTCTTGCCAAATGAGTGCAATTCATAAAATAACTAAAAATACCAACTTCGTCTCAAATTGGTTCATGCCTTTATCACTGCTCAAGCATTGAATTGCAAATTACTCGCATTTTAAAGAAAAACAATGACATACACTGTCATGTTATTTACCTACATTTTTCAAATTAAGGCTATAATTTCTAGATTAAACTCTACACTAAGATTTCATCTCAGTATCTCTGAGGAATTAGATATATCTTTTGCTACCACTGAAATTTTATGGGATTAACATATCATGCAGCTTTTCTTAATTACGGAAGCTTCTTTTACAGCTATTTTATAAGCATAGACTCCACTTAAAGATAATGGAATTTCAGGAATTAGTTTCACAATGATGAAACCTGGTCCTGTTCGGTGAACAGCTAATGCCTCCGTTTTCTCTCGAATAGGTCAGACTTTCTGGATATATATGGATGGGTGTATTCGTGTGTATATATATTTAAAGATATGTATGTATGTATACATATGCTGCTTTTACATTACAATGATATTCTACTCAGAAATATGAAACATGAGGGAGGTGGTTATGTTGTAAGACTCTTAAGTCTAATTTTACGTACAATATTATTCAATTCTGGTCGTAACTAATCTTATCATTTTATAGTTGGAAACAGTCTTATTAACATTCTGTTAACAAAATCACAATCACATTATGTCTCTTTTAGATATAAGTTAGCTTTTAACTATTGTTGACAATAATTGTTTTAAGTTACAACTGAATGGTTTACATCTTCTCAAGCTTTCCTTCTGTTTTTGTTACTTCAAGACAGAAACTGTGGAAAACACTTCTGTCGAACTTTAATAGTGTGACTAACCTCTTGTTTTTCTATACTTTTCTAGAGTAAAAAAATTTCTTACTAAAAGATATGAATGAAATGGGCATCTATCTTCATGTACCTTTGAGTAATAAAGTTACTTTTTGTGGAATGTAAATGCTTATGAAGCGACTGACATTCCTCCTGTAGAAGTGTCTTATGTTAGTAGTGTCAGTGTATCATTTTTTTTTTTGTAATCATCTGTTTACATTTCAAATACTCAACTTTATGTTCTCATTTTTATAAAAATATTGATATTGAAATATTTTGGAACATTTTTTGTAGATATTCTAGGACTGTGTAGTTCATACTTTGTTTTTCAAGACTTGTTTCTCTGCACCAAAAACAACCTTGGTTAGTAGTATTGCATAACAGTTAAACTGTCTAATTCTGTATGCAAAATGCTTGCATGGAAATGTTATCAGTTAGTTTCCCATATTAAACTCTATAAAATCATCTTTCTCTTGCCAACATTACGTGGACTTCAACTTGGTAAGTTACCAGTGCCAGTGTGTTGCTTTGTAGTTTAAAGAAATTGACAAACAGTTCTGTTAAGAGATGAGTATTTAGATGCCTTGTCTTTGTTTGCTTGAAGGCTTTGATAACAATGGTGCCCTTATAGGACCTAGAAGTACAAGGCACAGCAATCCTGAGGAACATGCCACTTACTATTTCAACACGTTTTCTAAGGAAATGCTAGTCCAGGTAACTACAATGCTTTATTCAAGCATTTATCCTCATAAATATTATTGATCTAAGTAGCTATTTCTTTTTCCTTTAATTTGCTATTTCAATGTGACTGTGTAATTTCTAACTTTCTGTGATATTTGTCTGACTGTTCTAATACTTTCTCAGTGAAAAACACATGAGAGATGTAGGATGGTGGCTTTCTTTAAAAATGTAGCATAACCAGAACAAATATTAGACTTCTGTCTCTCCTGTTCCACAGTGAATGTAGCTTGTATGGAAAATACTTGTTTATGAGCCCAGCACACTGAAGTCTGTTATTTCACAAAAACAGAGTTGGAGGGGTTCTTTCCTACTTCTATAGGTACGGAAAACTTCCCTATGTTTTAGGAAGCAAAAAAAAATGTTGATCAGCTAATCTCCACCCAGAAGGCTTCAGTAAGAAAGATCTTCCTTAGCTCTGGGCAAGGGGAAGGTTTTTTGTTTTCCATTGACTGGTATCTCAAGGAATTTCTTGGTGTTCTCACACTTTTCTTATCGCATTTCTGCCTCCTGTACAGTACAGGTTCAGATGTTGCCTAAGCCTGAAGACTTGAATAAATAAAGCTTCACGTACTCTTTCTGTACAAAAGATAACAAGCTTTTAGCATCCTCTAGACATTTATTAATAATTTGTACTTCTGCTTTTATTTTGAGGATTTTAATACAATTAGAGTCTTTCTATATGATAGTACTTTTAATAGTGCAGAGGATATCACCTGTTTGCTTTTTGGTAGCAGGCACTATTGCTACAGTAGAATAGAGAGCAACTGTTTTTAACATGAGGGGGATAATTCTGTTATTCTTTGCTTTAAATTTTTTTGCTTTAAAAAGGTATTACAACCTTTGGCCTGATCTGCTATACATTACATGTGCTTTCTAAAGAGATTTACTGTCTTTTGAAAGACTGCAAAGATATTACCTCTTTCTGTTTTTCTTTTTCTCTAGCTGTCTCCTTATATGGGTTATTTTCCTCTCCTCGATCTTATTATGTACTGAAAAGTCTTTGCTTCTAAAGGCATGTTCAAGTGTAAAAGGTGTTTCTGTCAGGATACTGACTGACAGTTCTGTCTTTGTAGCAGATAACAAGGTCAAACTTGTTTTCCTGCTTCTTTCTCCCTGTCTCCTTTTTTTCTTTTTTTTTGTCCTGTTCATTTTGGAAGCAGTAAAATAAATGAACTAGCTTCACTTAGTGATGCAAACAGCAGACACAAAACTAATTTGTTAATTCAGGATTTTTCGGTTCTTTTTTTTTCTCTTTATTTTTTAATTCTGCAGCTAGTTCTGCTAACCGCTTCAGTGTAAGAACTTAATCTGCTGGTTTGTTTCAAAACTGTTTCCATTCAGCCCAGCCAAGACAGTTGTCTCCCACATAGGCAGGTATATCCTGCATGGACAGATTATTGTTTGTTTAGCTCTTAAGTTCTGCACCTTACCTTCTCAGGCGATTTTTTTCTTCATTGATCGTGTCTTTTTTATCCTCAATTTTTTTTTGATTTTGAATCTATCTGCAGTGTATAATTCTGCATTCTGTACTTCATTTCCCTATGTAAGTTTAGTGTATTCTGGTTTGTTTTCAGTATCAAATTCTGTTCCACAGAAATACTAAATTTAGGGAATACATAAGAATAGCATGATCAAACTACAGTGAGGTAGAAAAATAGTCTCCTCTGCCAAGAATATTCCCTTTATATGCATTTTTTTTTCAAAAACTATTTTCTGTTTTAGTTTTTCTGATATGCTTTTGCTCTTTTTAGGCAATGGTTGGAATATTACAAGTTAATGGACATGGAGAAGAAAGCACGTTAATGCAAGACTTAAAGCCTTTTCGAATTCTTATAAGTTTGCTGGATAAGCCTGAACTAGGTATTTTTTTTTATATTACTTTTTTGAGTCTTGACTTCATTTTGTATGATTCTGTTGACAGATTTTTTTTTTATTGCACAAATTAAAAAAACTATATTCTTAATGACAGTCTTATGTTGTCAGATAAGCTAGATTTCTAGGTTTTCCAAACTAATGTTTTAGTATTCTCATTAGCTTTGCCTTATCCAACTTCTATCTTCAACAGAGTCAGTCTGAAGTAATCAGGAGTCATTGGGAGAACTAACTGCATGGTGAAATAATTCTATTTGGATCTTTCCCATTTTAATGGAGCAGTGGCTTTAACTATTGTGAATTTTAACCATTGCTTTTTGGTTCTTCAATCAAATATGCACATAGAAATATTAACAATGGAATAGTTACTTTTTTCAGAAGAATTTATTGTTAGCAAAGTGTCTCTTTGTTTTGATTTCTTTTTATTTTCTTTGCCCCCTTTTAAAGTGTTTAGATTTAATGGTCAATAAATAAGCGCAAAGGACTGTGAGACAGAAGTAGATAATTAAAAAGTATTGGCTACATATCTTACCTTTTTCATGGGAGTAACACAGCTTTGGGAGTAGTAGAAATAGCAAAATCATTTTCTAAGTCTATCCCAAGACTTTGGGTCAGAATAATAAGAGCATAAAAAAAAAAACAGAATTCTAAGAGTATAGTTTGGGAAGTGAGTGATTTGCAAAATGCAGTGCAAAAAACAAAATATCTGACAAGAACTTGACTTCTTCCCAATAATTTGACATTTCTGGGAGTCACATTTTCATTCTCAGTATGCAAATCAAGATCTCATGAAACAAGTAGAGATTTGAGGTTTCTTCTGGCAAATTCAAATGGAGAAAAGTAATAGGAATTCTGCTTAAGCCAACAACAGCACTCCAACTGAAGGCAGCCCTATAAAGATAGGAGAAAGCACCAAAAAGAGTGGTATTTTAAACCGAATCACTTTGAACTCATTTAAAAACAAGTATTTTCACTTAAAATTTAGGATTTTGCTCAAATTTGAAGGGAACACTATTTAAAGGAGTATGCTGCAGAGTCTGTCCAGAATTAAAGACAATTTACTTCAGTTTAATGAGATTGAAGATGGTGACAAATTTTCATTGTATTTTTTTCATTTAAATATTTGAGTAAATTTTCTGAATGATAGCATCATGAGCCAGCTTTTTGATGGGATATTTGAAACTGGTTAGCTGAAAATTTCCTTTCATTAGGAAACCATGTAGTCACATTCACATGTTTCTGAGCTCAGCCCCTTCCTTAGAAGATGTAGGGGTGTGTTAGCTTGCGCATGTGTTAGATTAACGTGACTGCCTGGCTTTTGATGTGTTGGTATCAGACTCTCATTTCTTTGCAGGGGAAAAGAAGCTTGTGTTTTAGTGTATATGCCACAGATACTGCAATTACCTGTGTAAATTTAGAATGAGAAAGGCTTCTGAAATGAAAATAGTTTATGAAGTTGACCAAATGAAATTTTTTGGTTTCGATAACCAAAACCAGTTAATGATTTAGTTAGTTCTCAGATGGGGACTGTCGCAGGGCCATAACACATAAGATTGTTATTGCTGGTATTTCTCTTTAGGCCCTGCCATCCTAGAGGATGTGTTGATTGAAGTGTTTCGAACGTTATACACACAGTGCAAAGCAGAACTGGAGCTTCAGGCAGAACCTTCTTTCAACAAAGACCACACACAGCTAAGCAGGTAGATAATGAGTATAATGTATTTTGTTTAAAAAGAAGAATAGCAGAAAGTATACTGTATTTAAGCAACAACTGTCTAGCCTTTGGGACTGTGACCATGGTTTTGAATGATGCTGGTTCCATTCATGTTAATTGTAACTTTGCATTTGATGCAAATGTCTGAAGGGCTGTATCTTTTTTCAAAGCTGTAGCATACATTTTACCCTTTCCACACAGCAGAAATGTTCTCTTGATACTATTTCAGTGTTATAGATCAATTACAGCATTCTGGATATTTCTGTTCTTTAAAAAAAAATGTAAAAAAGCGAGGGGGGAAAGGAACTTGCCAGATGAACTTTCTGGTAGAATGAAACTGAGGAGTACTACAGGACAGCCAGAGAAAGGATTAAAGACTGTTAAAGATTTGTGCTGGGAATCTTAAAAGATAAGAAGAAGGAAGTGCAAAGGGAGCAAAAATAATAAATATGAGTCATGAGAAAACAGCTCTAGTAAAAACATGTGGTATAAAGGGTCAAACAATAACGGGAGGATAGGCAGGAAACCTGGCAACTGTGCAGACATGGACATGAGGAGCCTGCCAGTTTGCTGAGCAATATAGCAGCAGCTACCAAAGTGATGAGGGAAAGATAGTTCATCAGCGTCAAATAGGTGGGGGGAAGCTCAGGGTGATGTGCAGTGACATAAATCAGAAACAAAGTGTAATATAAGTCTTCTTTTTATTTTCTTTTAGCAAGCTGAGAGAAAATAAGAGAACAGCAGAACTGATTAAAACTGCCAATCTTCTCTTTAATTCTTTTGAGCCTTATTATATGTGGGATTACATTGCTCGTTGGTTTGAAGAATGTTGCAGGTAGGTTTTAATACTTAGTTACTGCATATGTTTAAATTGAAGTTAGCTTTTGTATTATAAGCTTCTTTTTAAAAAAAATAAATTAGTTTGTTGTGATCATTCTAGCTTTTAGTCTTAAGTCTTTTAGTTTCCCATCCATTTAATTTTGACCCTTTGGTTATTATTATCAATCAAGTATGATTAGTGGTCTTAGCAGCACGAGTTCTCACAAAATCAGTGTCTGGGTGAAAACAAGAGGCAGAAACTAGTGCCTCTGGTGAGGCAAAGACTCCAGAGTGACCTCAAAGCTTGTTTGTCTTGTTCCCTTCCTGGTGGTGACTCCTTGTATACCTGTCCAGTTTGGCATCTTCACCAACAGGGAGGTGTGCAGTATGTATTCTCTTGCCATGGTGTTTTGAGGAACAAGTATGGGAGGCTTGTACATGACAAAAAAAGGGTTAAGGGAGGAAATGTAATAAATAAGGGAGAACTAGAAATATTAAAGGGAGGAAGATGAGCTCCAAGAGAGCAGAGTTTGATGTAGTGACAGTGGAAGGATAATGCAGGAGTCAAATTTGTAGAAAATAAAGCTTTTGTCATTACTTAAGGAACAGCTTAATAATATATTAAGATATTTGGACTGCGTATGAACCAACACTATGCTGTGATCATAAATAAGGCAAATGGCATCCTGAATTACATTAGAGGGAAGGTGGCCCACAGGGGAAGTTATTTTTCCTATCTTAGTGTTATTAAGGCTGTTTGTGGAATATAGTGTCCAGCTTTGGGCATCCAAGTTGACGTAGGGTGTTGAGTCCTCCAGTAAAGGAGTAGCAGAGGCCTAGGACCTGCCAGGACAGGTTGAGGGAGCTGGGCTTTGACCTGACAGACTAAACAAGGGAAGGACTTCTGTAGCACACTGATTTCTTGAAGGGTGTTCACAGAGGTCATGGCAAAGCAAGGGGCAGCCATTCAGGAGATCCAGACTGGCTTCCTAGAAAAGCTTTGCTGGGAGGACAGTGCAGTCCTGGAGCAGCTTACCCAGGAAGGCTGTGCAGCCTCCTCCAGGACTCTGCTAGACAAAACTGCAGCTGGCTTTATCTACTGTTGTTCAGAGCCCTGCTTGGCGTGAGAAGCTGGACTGGATTAAAAACCCTTCCAACTAACACTTCTACAGTTTGTTTAATTTTTGTGTTTTGAACTGATTCTGAATTCCCAAAACGAAGTAAACAGTCTGCTACCAACTAAGGAGGAAGTAAGAATTTGTCCATAAATAATTCAATGTTCCTGTAAATGCATACTTGTCCACCTTATTACTAATGATTCTGATGGACAGAGTCTGGAATCTGAGACTGTTTATCTACATAAGCTACTGGGCTATATAAGTTGTTTTTTTTTTCTTTTTGAATAGAATATGCTATTAAGTGAAAACTTACCCAATCAATTTGAAACTCTGAATTTATACATTGTCTTTATGGCACCTAATATGAATGTGAAATAATAATTGTTACTTTTTCACAACAGTCTTAGGCTTTTTCATATACATTTTGCCTACTAATGTTAAAAAAAAAGGATTTTCTTTTACCTGGTATTTTCTCCCATGTAAGTATGCACTAAGTCAGTGTAGCTGAGCCTTCTCTCAGAATTATCTTTGATAAAGAACTCAGCTAGTTTAATTTAAGTCTTCCTTTGCAAGGTATAACAGCTGAACAAATGTATGAGTAATTTATGAAATAGCTCTTCCTGAGGAGCATCACAGAATTCTGAAAAGATTTCAAGTGTTACATAATTTACACCAATGGGCCATTTCACTGAACTGTAAAGGAGGCTACTAGTTTTAGGAGGAAATGTCTTTTCTTACCTGTTCTTAGAAAGATACAGCAATTTGCAGCAATTTGATGAGAGTGTAATTGATTTTTTTTTTTTTTTAGATTCGTAACTATTCTCTTTTTTGGTGACACTTGGGAGGCAGTAGTGCCAGTCATTCTTCCGTTCACTGTCTTCCATCTTATAAGCAGTACAAACAATCTTGCTGTCACCATTTCAGGCTCGGTTTTTGTATTGCTTCTGCTATTTCAAAGAAACCTTTTTTTTTTTTCAGTCATGAAGGAATATGTTCATGAGCTCTTCCAAAACACTGCAAAAAGATTAGCATAATTAACTGTTGCTGAAAATGTGACCGGCACCTTCCCTCCTCCAACCATATATGCAGAATGAATGAACTGGAGAAATAAAAATATTCTTTGTTCATTCTTTTTGGTTTTCAAAGTCTTAAGATAACAGCATGATTTCAGACTGTGTTTGCATTTCTTTACACTCCACACAGCAGGATAATTCCTCACATTCTTGTCAGTAGTAAAACAATGTAAGCAATTGATGCTGAAAAGGACAGAGCTTGTTTTGTTTCCATCTTGCACGACTTTAAAGCTTCATATGCCTTTTAATTTTCGTTCTTTCAAGTGCTTAATGCCTTGAGTTTTGATTTCTTCCGAATGACTGTGCTTCCAGGAAAATTACCCCTTCCTGCTATTATTGGTGCCTATGCTAGGGATGGAAGATATATAGTGCAGTGACAAGCACAATTTTCTCTAGCCTGATTTTGATAGCTTAATGAGTAAATATTGTGTTACAGCAAAAGGCGTTCCTGATAGCATGCTTTTAGAAGGAGCAATAGGGCCAAATAAAATGCTTTAAAAGGATAGGCAATTCATTTGTGCATAAGGAAAATGTGTAGCTTTACACAGAGAAACATGGTGAGTTTTATAAAACCAACCAAACAAACAAAAAATTGATTTGTGAAACCCTGTTTGGTTGTTGCAGGAGGACGTTACATGCCAGACTTCGAACTGGGCCTGGAGGTGGTAATGAGCAATCTGAATTACCCCTGACAAATTTCTGCTTGCTAGTGGATTTTTTATTGGATATAGTGTCTTTGGTAAGAATTTCTTTGTTGATAATGCTGGGATCCTATATGTTGACAGTCTACAGAAACACTATATCTGCTTTATTAAATCTTGTTTTCAGAAAGATACTGCTATAAATAGAAAGACTGGTTGGATAGAAACAGAAATGTTTTTATGATGCATTTATATGAAATCTTTTTGTTTGTCCTCATTGTGTTTTTTCCTCTGAAACATGTATTGTATTACCAGGATAAGCTTTTGTAGTTCTGTGGTCTAGTTTAGATGTGCCACTTTGTTTTAAGGCTAACTCTTTTAAATGTCACAATACGATGCATCTTCTTTGTTGGCATTGCTTAATATAGCAAAGACTGTTGGGACTGTTTTTTTCTATACCTGTCTTTCCTCAATTCTTTGCTTTCTCATTTTAAAGCCTACTAGAAGTATGAGAGTGCTGTGTCAGGTATGGCAATCAGCCTGTTTTCCCTTTAGTTGTTAATATTTTTTTTTGTTATCCATTCTTAAGTTTGTATGTTACGATTATTTTAGTAACACTGGAGTAGCAGTCTTTTGTCGTATTGTTGCATTTTGTAATGTGTTTTTAGTGTACAGATTTAAAATTCTGGGAGAAGCTAGATACATTTACATCTGTTGATTACTCAGTGAAAAATTTTCTCTTAACTATAAAGTTAATTTCATAAAATTTTGGAAGTAAAGCATGCAGTTCCTATTCTCAGATGTTTGGATTTTTGTTTTTCCTTTTTCCATTTTTCAGATGTTTAGTATACAGTTAAGGAAATGACACATAGTAGAAAATAACTTTTAGGGTGGAATTTGCCCAGTAATTCATGAACTTTATTATTTCTTTATTAGGAGACTTATATTGAAATACAGACAGAACATTTGCCTCAGCTGTTGCTCAGAATGATTTCTGCGTTGACAAGTCATCTTCATACGTTGCACTTGTCGGAGCTCACTGATTCTCTGAGACTCTGCTCCAAGATCCTTAGCAAGGTCCAACCTCCACTGCTCTCTGCAGGGACAGATGGTATCCTGCAGCTCCCTAGTGGGCACAGCAGCACCATCAAAGAATGGGAAAATAAGAAGGTAACTGATTATGTCTTGCAGCATCTTGGAAAAATACATTTTGTGTGTGCTGGATTTGTTCTTTTAGGGGAAAAAAATGTTATAAGGCTATAAGGACACTAATGGAGGACTCCTTGCTGAAGCCCGGGTGAATGAGACCCCATGCCTCCTCCTGTCAATGGAGCCAATTGCCTCAGCATAGAAAGAGGCCTGGTCAGACCCAGCTTGTGTTTGGTAGATCTCTGTGGTCTGTTGCCCATCACTTTCAAGTCCCTTGTGTTTCTGCACATGGCTACCAGAAAGGTTTGTTCTGTAGCTTTTCTGGGGACTAAGATGAGGTTGACTGGCCTGCAGTTTCTAGACTGGGAGACATTTAAAACCAGAATAAAAATTTAGAACTTTAGTTACTTTCAAGCTGACAAGGAAATAAGTAATTTCGTACTAGTACCTAAGTAACCCATTATAGAGAATCACTAAACTTTTATCCCAATTAGGTGCCCTCAATTTCACTTGACAATCCTAACGATGTATTTGAAGATGGTGAAAATCCTCCCAGCAGCCGATCCTCGGAGAGCGGCTTCACCGAGTTCGTGCAGTACCAGGCGGACATGACCGAGGACATCGACAGCCACGGTGCAGCCAGCATCCCTGTTATAGGCAGCACATCCTCGGAGACCGAGACCGCGTCCACCGTGGGATCTGAGGAGACCATCGTGCAGCTGCCTTCCCTAGTGACACAGGGGACACCCGCTCGAAACGGGAAGACAATCCAAAAGACTGCAATGCAGTGCTGCTTGGAGTATGTCCAGCAGTTCTTAACCAGGTTTATCAACCTGTATGTCATTCAAAGTCATTCCTTGTCTCAGCCATTAGGGACAGAGCTTCCTGTAGACTCCACTAGAGAGCAAGGGCAGGCTGCAAAATGGGACAGAGAGTCACAATTTGATGCTAAGGTGAAGAAGACAAACAAGAAAAAAACACCAAAAGAATACCTACCTGCCTTTATTGCTGCTTGTCAGCTCTACCTTGAATGTTCCAGTTTTCCCGTTTACATTGCTGAAGGAAATCGTACTTCAGAATTACATGCTGGGAAACCTGAAGTTGGTAAGTATTACTCTTCTTTGTTCCTTACTTTTAAAATAAATACATATATTTTAATATTCAAAGTAACAATAGTCATGCTTTTAAGTACTGTTATTTGGTATTCCTCTCAAGTACGTATTTCCTTCTGTATTTATTGGTTTGTGGGGTTTTTTTTGGACTAAACTATTTCTTAATAGATTTTAAAAACTTTTTGTGTGGAATTTGATGCTAGTCAATACTGGGGTGACTTATTACACAAGCTGAAAACTGAGAATAGAATAAGGATTTTTCAGGTGTTGTTCCTTGCCATGTGGAAAAGGGAATGTTTTTCCTTAATAACACTTTTCCTATATTGCAAAAAGCTTTGTCATAATACATAATAGTCACAAGCTGACATCAAATACGGTTTTAGCTTCATTTCAGAAATTTTGGACTGCTTTGCACGTTTATTACTTAGAGGAATATGTAGAAGTTATGCTGTTGAGTGGAATTCACAGCAGCTAAGAACTTCATTAGTTTAATTTTGCTTCTATTAGAAGTTAAAGTAATTGTTTCCTTAAGAAAGAAGTGATACTAACAATTCTTCTGACCATGACCACATTAGAAAATAAAAGGAAAAATGGGGGTTTTGTGAAGTATGTGTGTGTTCTCAGGTAAGTGTCCTGTTTCCAGGGTGATTTCTGATCTATGGCTTGAGAGTTGTTGCCTTAAAATAGGAGGAGATACTAGATGCATACAAGAAACCGCAATTACAATAATTTTGCCAATTTATTACAATAGTCTCAGAATCTCCTGTGGTTTTATTTTTCTTGGAAACCTGGAAATTGTTCTTACCTATAGCTTTCCAAAAGGCACAGGCACTGCTTGGGGAGGGGATAGATTTGTGGCATTCAGGAACAGACCTATTGATTTAACAGATGACTACTGCTTCCACTCCCACAGTATTTTAGATGTATTATGTATGTCTTCATTACATAGTCAGGAATAGAGTGTCTTTGAGATCCAGATATGTCAGATATTTATATGCCAGTTAAAGGCAGCTTGCTGATGGTTTTGAATTAACTTAGGGCATTACTTTTTCAAATTTTGCATTCTCTTAACCTTTTTCTGGGGTTTGCTGTGAGACTTTGCGAAAAGTTGCATCATCTCTGACCTTCAGATTCCCACTTATAAAACAGATACCTTTTCTAAAAGCATAGGCTGTCTCTGCTTTTTCTGTGTTAAGACCCTGAAAAATATAACATTTTCAAACACAAGTAACCTGCAAATGAGAGAGTCATGGCTGATAATAGAGAAGTTAACAAGAAAACAGCTGTTTTTTTTTTTTTTTTTTTTTTTTTTAATTTCCAGTTGATTTAAATATTAACATTTTCACCCTCTAAAGTTTAAAACTGTAGGCCTGGAGAGCTTTCGTTGTCTCCTGTTTGC
>JAWLRI010000700.1:972861-1050297 GCA_034781795.1 Crypturellus tataupa | reverse complement strand
TATCCCCATTACAGCACTTCAGGAGCCAGCTGTATTTTTTAATTAGGTAGTTTTGGGGTTGGTTGGTTGTTTTTTTACTGTTTTTTTTTTTTGTTTTTTTTTTTTTAATTTCCAGTGGATTTAACTCTTACCATTGTCACCCTCTAAAGTTTAAACCTGTAGGCCTGGAGAGCTTGCGTTGTCTCCTGGTTGCCTCGAAGGAAAGTAGACTAGGAAGAAAGTAGTCTAGGAACCCCCTTCACTTTATCAAATGTCTGGGATTTGCGTTGCTCGCTCAGCGCTTGGACTTCTCCGTTTGCGCTCTGTTAAATGGGGATATAGCAGAAGGTGGTAGAAATCAGCTGGAAGGCTCCTGTCCCAGGCACGGTGTCTGGGGCACAGAACGGCAGGACAGCCCGGCACAGCAGCGGCAGTGGCGCACACTCAGAAGACTGTCCATATCTGTAAACCTTAGGACTCTGAATTAGAATTGTGTTCCGAATTGTACTGCAAAATTATTGTGTATGCAAATTCTAAATAGCACCTTTCCTCTTTTGGTTCTAAAAAGATGCTCTGTTTAGGTCTATTAAGTAACACTTTCACGTGGGTTTCATGGAATTGTTTCCTTTTTAACTAATGCAATCCACAGTGCTTTCAATCATTTAAGAAAAGTTAATCTGGTAAGACTAAAATAGAAGAGTGCATTGGGTATGTGATGCACAAAGGACAATTTGACTGTCAACTGCAGAGAGAAGAACCTGCACTGTCAGACCACGGTGTGGTGACAAGGGAGGGAACTGTAAGAAGAGGGAAGTGAGACCCTGCAGCGAAAGCAGAACGTTACCTAGTAGAGATAATTTTCTTACCAAAGCTGTCAGTTGCTGCAGATGCTTTGACTTGTCATGTGCTTGAAGCGAACAAATATATTTTGGGTCAATTTACACTTTACTTATATTTATATATATATATGTATATATATATAAGATACTATGGTTATTCTAGGATAAACCCCAGTGTTAAGACTTGTTTGACCTTCAAGCATTTCCTGAAGGAGGAAAGCAACTGAGGGAATGTACAGTCTACTAAGTGTGCAGTTTTATCTGAAAAAATGATATGAATGTATTTTTCCTTCCTTAAAATGTATTTTTTCTTCCTCAAGTTTGGATATTTGCTTTTAGTTATTAAAAATTTGAAGTGATATAGTAGTATATTCTTAAGTATTTTATTCTAAAGACAAAGATATAAAGGCACATTAGTAAATATTTATCTCCTGCATACATTTTCCTACACACATACAGTGGGAAGGCTGAACTGTGAAAAGTAAAGAGGAATCATAGGTGTAGTTTTGAGGTATAAGACATTCTGTGTGGTTTTCATTTCAGACTGTGAACAAGTGCAACCTCCACTGTGGCTTCAGACTCTAATGAATGCTTGCAAACAAGCAAGTGATTTCAGCATTCAAGGTGTTACTATTTCTCTCGTGATGGACTTGGTTGGATTGACTCAATCCGTTGCTCTTGTCACTGGAGAAAATCTGAACAGTGTGGAAACTGCTCAGCCTCTCAGCCCTAACCAGGGGCGAGTGGCTGTGGTCATTAGACCTCCTCTCACTCAAGGCAACCTGAGATTCATGGCTGAAAAGACAGATTTCTTCAAGGTACCGTGATTTGTGCATCCCCATTAATGTTTCCTTTAGATCATATTTTTTTCTGATCAATGAAGACTGACAGTTCCTGCCCTTTTCCTATTCTTGATGCGGGAAACCAAGCTTCCTTGCTGAGTGTTTTGACAACTGCAGTCCGTGTTAGGCTCTACATGAAAACATGTAAACAACTTTCCAACTGTGAGTGTTTACTGATTGCTCATGTGAAAACACTTGACTGAATCAAGATTTTGAAAATATAAATGAAAACTATTTGAACAGCATCACTAACAGCTGTGGGTAGCAAAGACAGGAAGCTGAGCTGTACATAATATAGGAGTCTGACAAACTACTCTTTCTGCATTTGTGATTTACATAACACTTCCAAAAGATGATTGGCCACAGAGCATATTAGGTAGTTAATTATATTCCAGCAGAAGTGTCTTATTTCTGTAGATGACCCAGTTCTGACTCTAAGCAGGAATGTTTTATGCCCTAAATAAACACACTGTTTTAGAGAGCTGCTTATGTTCATATAAGTAGAAAAGAACAATTTTCTAGATAGCCTGTTAGTCATACAGTATCACCAGATGATGCAGTGTCTCTTATCACTACATATATCTCAAGATAATTTAGAGGGAAAAATATATATATTTATAGAGAGAGATGATAGCTATAGATGATACTCATCCAGTTTTTCTTGCAACATTTATTTTCATGTACAAAGCATATAGCTTTAACTCTGTGGGACCAGCTGGGTGATGGAACTCCTCAGCATCATCAGAAGAGTGTGGAGCTTTTCTACCAGCTGCACAACCTTGTTCCCTCTTCTAGCATTTGTGAAGATGTTATTAG
Source organism: Crypturellus tataupa (assembly GCA_034781795.1). Classification (NCBI taxonomy): domain Eukaryota; kingdom Metazoa; phylum Chordata; class Aves; order Tinamiformes; family Tinamidae; genus Crypturellus; species Crypturellus tataupa. The sequence goes on along the minus strand of JAWLRI010000700.1, from coordinate 1,047,821 downwards.
TCAGCAACTGACTCACAGAGACAAGGTAAGTTGTTCTCATGGTTACTAAAAGATGAGTTAAATATATGGATATTTTTACAGAAACATGTTTGGAAGAAAAGGTTGGGGTGCTTCAGTGGAGGACGTAAATGACTGCAATCAAAAATGTTGATTGAAACAGTTTTATAAATATAATACTTTAAAAATACTCTTGTCTTCTATGCAGAGCATTAGATTTGTCCACACTCTGATGTAGCCACTTTCCTCTGTTCCCACTTGCAGGAACCCTTGACCATATCTTTGTACTTGACCCCTGTCTTGGTGATGTCTTGGTGTTTCCCAGTCATTGATTCCTTTTTCCCTCATTATGCTTCTTTAAAGAATAGGAAATAATTTGTACAAAGAGACATTATCCAGAAAGATAAAATCTTAATCAAAACATACAAAAAAGGTCTAGTAATGGTAGGAATTGGACCTGGAATTTCTTGGTTCCGTTCTGGTTTTCCAAACAGCTTGTCTTTTGTTGTACAGCTCCTTCAAATTTAAACACTTCTTTTGCCTTATCTTAACCAAATGCAGCTCTCGTAGGTGCTCCCTCCTATTTCATCTAATCCTTGTATCCTATCAAATAACCTATGTTCATATAGCATCTATGCCCTCTTGCTTCCTTTCCTCCACAGCACTTGGAGTTGGAGCAAGAGCTAAGTTTTTGCCAGTGTCACTTCTCAGTCACTTTTCTTGATAGTGATTTTGGATTCCTCCTTCATCAGGGCAGTCATCTGTGGTCCTCTTCAGCTCTCTATTCTTCAGGTGTCTCTTGTTTCCCGCCGAGATGCATTTTCTTCACTGCCTTTATCTTTGTGTCACCACCTCATTTTTACACTGAGGTCTGCTTTCAGTTCTTTTCACTTGCTATAAGAAACATTCCTCTCTGTCTGTTACATTTGACATAACTATCTGCTGCTTCTGCCTTCACTCCCTTTTTCTCTGACAATAATTTTTTTTGTCTTTCTGACCGTTCATATATTATCTTGTCCTTTTTGTAACAACTAATGTAAATATCAAACCGAAGAGCTGCTTGTAATTAATAAGATTTTATTTTATTTGCTGTTTCCAACAGCTGTGCTCAAGATTTCTGAGCTCCCTCCTCTGTAACTTTCCAGCTGGAGTCTTTCTGTAACAGTCTGTCCCCTCAAGCTTTCAGGGAAGAGGCTCCAGTACAGTCCTCCCCAATCTCATATGGTGCCTTTCTTTCCTAATTATTTGATTTATAAGATTGAGATTCTGACCCTTCCTGACATGCTTGCCAGTTCTAGAGGGTAGCTAATAAACTGCTGAACCGTAATTGCCAGTTTTCTAGCAATTGGTCTGCTTTGGCTGCGATGACAGCTGGCTTGCAGGTTGTCTGCACATTTCTTTTGAGTGTGTGGCTGAAGCTGTTCCTTCCTTGAAGGTATTTATTTCAAATCATCTGAGAGCTGCTTCTCTGCCTCTCTGATAATAACATCTGGTTTCTCATTAGTGCTTTGTAACTTGACCTAACTCCTGACCTGCTGCCGCAGGTTAATTTGTTTGCTCAGCAAGTCACGTGCTGTGTTTCTGCTCTTCCGTACTGCTGCACAAAGGTCTCTTATCTCGCTGCTGGCTTTTCTTCAGAAGTGATCTTGTCTGCCCTACTAGCTACCTCTGCTTTGCCCTCAGTGTAGTTTGTACAAGTACAGTAGTATTTTCAAAGTAGACTGCTGACAGTGCCTATTTTATGTCTGTAATATCTCTTTGTACTGGCCTAGTAGGCAAAAGGAACTTTTCGGCATTCAGCAGTACAGACTGTTTTATGTAGGAGACTGCATTACCTTCTTACCTGTGTGTATATATATAGCACGTGCTTAGCTTTTACAGCAGTTAGTAGGCATTCCACTTCAGGTGACTAGTGCTCTGTTTTTGTTCTAGGAATTTGTTTCAGGTAGAGAGAATCAATTTGACATTAGAGCTGAGGCCTTTGTATGCTTAGATGTACAAACTGGCTTCCCAGCCCCTGACAGGTGGATGGTAGGAAGTTTGTTACCCGTTTGCAAGCACTGGCAATTCAGGCTCCTGGGATTTCACAAGCAGTTGTTTTTGCTGCCTTTCTGGCAGCGACCAGCTAGGGCATGTGGCTGAGTGTGCACCAACTTGTCCATCACTGCGGCACACAGCTTGGTGCGTTGGCAATCCTGCTGCTGACTTGGAGTTTAACTCATTGTGCTGCAAGGTCTGTGGAGTGCTGTGTCTGATGAGGTGGCCCACAAGCATTTCTGCCAAACTGCTGTGACAAGGACAGTAGCTTCTTAGATCTTCACAGCGTGGACTGCCAAGGCTCACGTGAAGCCTTCTCCGCGTGCTCGAAAGTTGGTCGCTTTTCATCAGGAGATGCCATTTTGTGTAGGGGGCATGTGTTTGGCAGCAGGCTTTTCCTGTGATAAGCATATCGTTTTCTAGCTACACGATGCATTTGCTTTTCCTTGCAGCATGTTCCTGTTTCTCTAGTTTGTAGTCCGAGTTCGGTGTGATCTGGCTAATAGTCTTTTTATAATTTGCATTTTTTGTAGCTTTCACTTAGAATTTGCATTGTTGTGGCACACACTGATTGTATTAGTGGTTGCAGCATTTAAGCTATATGTTGTAAGGGAAATCTGGAAGTGTACCAGATTCTCAGTGACATTAACAGTTCATGGGTTTGGTTCTTTTTCACTAGGTTCTTTTCTATATATATACCCTAGATATATACCCTGTATATATATACACTATATATACCTACTCTTTATTTCTTGTAAACATATGTCTCAAAAACAAACAAACAAAATGTGCATCATCTCTTTGTTTCCCTGCTCCTCTAGTAATTTAGTTTAAGATCTCATTGTATTTGAAACTAATTTCACTTGATGCTTTATTCAGTATAGGCATCCTGATTACTGTGCTTGCTTTGTTTGGTCCTACAGCTGCTTAGTAGCTTCCTTGTTTCTTGGATCATGCTGTTGTTTACAGATATACCCATATATTCATATCAAAGTTTGGCACTTGTTATTGCTTCCAGCCTTGCTGTGGTAACTCTTTGCTCTGCTGGCCACAGTAAAGAGATAAAGACTTAAATTCTTAACACCATTTTCAGAATTAAATATTTTGCCTCTTATTTTGTTAGCAATAATATGCTCATTTGCTTTGTTAAGCGTGTATTATTTGTTATGAAGCTAAAATGTAAAATTTGGAGCAAAAGTTAGAAACTTATTGATGGACTTTATGTATTATCTAGCTGGAAAATTCTTACATTTCTCTCTAGCCATTTTCATTCCTTTATTTTCTTGGACGCCATATTTAGTCCCATGAGTCCAGATGCTACTACTTGGCTGCTTACATCTAAATATTTCTCTAACAGTCCTCCCTGCCTCTCTATCCATGAGTTTTCTTCTTCAAAAGCTTGCCTGTTTCCTCCTGATCACTCTTCATGATTCTGATAAGCTCGGAAAAGCAGAGCTGTGCAACTGGCAGGATTAAAATGAGTATTGCTCAAGCTGTGGCAATATTTATTCAATTTTTTTTTCAAGCTAAATTTGAAAACAGGAAACATCAAGATTTCAGGAGAGGAATCCTTTCATGTTACTAAAATTGTTTGTAAAAAGTTACTATTGCCTATTACTGATTTTCATTATTAAAAATAAGATTAGAAACCGCAGTCAAATCCATGATTTATAATAATTTAATGATACCTTTTAAGCTTCTGCATGCCTCTCTTTTTTCCAGTACTTATCAGAGGCTAGTAGTGCTCTGTTTGATCTAACATGTGCTTTGATCCACAGAAAGTAAGAATGGAAGCTCATGCAAAGTTTGCAGTGCTGTGGCATCTCACACGCGACCTTCATATCAACAAGTCTTCTTCTTTTGGCCGCACCTTTGACAGGTTGGTGATCGCAGCCATGATTCAACTGAAATAATTTTGCTTCAAAATCTTCAACTACATTATGCTAGCAGCGTAGAATATTTTCATGCTGCTGCTGATTGTCAGCTGTAGATTTTTCTGACAGCTGTAAAATGTAGGACAGGAAAGATCACTTGATGCATTGACCTAGAAGTGCATTGTATATATTGAATGTGCTGTCTGAGTTGTTGCTGTTACGTGGTAAAAGCAGGAAAGAGAAGTCAACACAGATTTGCATTACATACAAACAGAAAATAAGGAAAGAGCTAAGAGAATTTACAAAAAAATCTGCAAGTAAGCACTAAGATGTAAAAAATATTGTGTTTAATCTGTATGTTTTTATATAAGATATCACCTACTGGCAAGCAGTTAGATGAGTAACGTATCTCTTGTTTTCCATGCAACTCCATAGATTGGCTTTTTAAATCTGTTTTTGTTTTTTGGGGTTTTTTGGGTTTTTTTTTTTTGTAATACTTAATAATTGATGATAACTTTTGATTCTAGCAGCTGTACAAATATTTTAACTGTCTATACTACTGCTACTAGGAGAGCTATCCTAATTGACATTACTACTAGATCTTTCTGATTAGTTCTTCATTAGGCTAGGCTATAACGTAAAATGCTGGGTTGCAAAATTTACATTCCAAATAAAATAGTGTTTTTTACAGGGGAAACACTGGAGTACGTCCCAGCGTGTTTAATTTATCACATGTCGGATTACTATGTGATTATTCTGTGTGTAGCATACAATATATGCTAAATGCATTCTTCTTCTTGTTCCAGATCTTTATTTATTATGCTAGACAGCCTTAATAGCTTAGATGGTTCAACATGGTCAGTGGGACAAGCCTGGCTAAATCAAGTCCTTCAAAGACATGACATTGCAAGAGTTCTTGAACCTTTGCTCCTACTGCTTCTCCATCCAAAAACTCAACGAGTTTCTGTTCAGCGAGTACAGGCTGAATGTTACTGGACTAAATCTTCCTGTCACCCTGAAGAAGAAAATGAAAAGCACTTTATGCAGAAATTTAGCTGTGCGGATGGTATGTAGAGCACAGGACTGTAGGAAATTTCTTATTTAATTTTTCTTGTTTATTATTTACAAATTATTACAGTAATAAATTATTTGTGTACAAGTTACAAGTTATTTATTATTTATAATTAAAATATAGTACAATATTTGACAGTAATTCTCAAAATAAAGCTTTAGAAATAACTAGAAAAAGCTCTAGAATAGCTAGAGCTTATATATACATCTGTTTATGCATGCATGTTTTTTCCTGATTCAAGCCTACCCGATAGGTTTGATACCAGTCTATCAAATATATCCACCCGAAGATGTTTGAAGTTTCATTACTTCCAAATTAGGAAAATACTCAGATATTTTAATGTAGAATGTATTATTATGTCTTAATCACTTCAGTGGAACTCAAGCATATGTCTTGAAATATAACCAAAGTTATATTAGGATCTGAGTTAGGATCTTTATGATGTGAGGCTGACTGAAAATATTCTGATCTCATTTGAAGATGTATGCATGTATAGTATAACTTTAGTAATACACTGTTATTTTTTATGAAAACACAAGTATATAAGACTACATAAGATTTCATATGTAGTTACATTGCTTTGCTAAAGTCTGCTACTAAAATTACAGAATCACAGAATGCCTAAGGTTGGAAGGGACCTCTAGAGGTCATCTAGTCCAAACCCCCTGCACATGCAGTCTCACCCAAATCACGTGGCACAGGACCGCATCTAAGCAGGTTTGGAAGATCTCCAGAGAAGGAGACTCCACAACCTCTCTGGGCAGCCCGTTCCAGTGCTCTGTCACCCTCACTGTCAGAAAATTTTTCCTTAAGTTCCTGTGGAACTTCTGGTGTTTAAGTTTGTGGCCATTACCTCTAGTTCTGCCGGTGGCTACCACTGAAAAGAGGCCAACCCCATCCTCCTCACAGATAATTTGCTTTGGTGAAGCAAAAGTGTGTGTTAACATATTAATTTTTGTTTGTTTGTTTGTTTGTTTCTTCTGGAGTTAAAAGGGGCTTAGTACCATACCTTCTTCCCAGTCAAAATACTAAAGATACTTTAATTTTTAAATTTTTATTGCAAATTCATATTTTTAATTCTAAATATTACATGCATGATTTTCTGTGTTTTTCTTTAAGCATTTTCTCATGTGCCTTTAAGCCAAGGACAACTTATACCTAAAGAGAGCAATGAAAAACAACTTGTTATGGATGAAATGGAGAACTTCAGCCTGACTGTGAACCCTCTGAGTGACAGGCTGTCCTTGTTAAGTACCAGCAGCGAGACTATTCCAATGGTCGTGTCTGATTTCGACCTTCCCGACCATCAGGTTGAAACTCTGCAGAGTTCTGACTCTGGCTGTTCTCAGTCATCTGTTGGAGACAACATCAGTTATGAGGTAGAGACAGAAAGCCTGAGTGCTCAGGATAGCTCTCAAACTCTGAGAGAAGACTCACCTGATGAAATTGTGCAGCAAGTGGTTACTGATCTAATATGCAAAGTTGTAAGTGGTCTTGAAGAAGAGACTGAACCGGTTGGACGTACTCTACGCTCTGAGGATAGCTCATGCAAGTTCAGTCCGTTAGATAATTCTGAAGAGGTGACTAAAAGTGAAGATCAAAATATTCAAAGTAGCCAAAGTAGTTTGCTTAGTAACGACAGCTCCCAGTTATTATCAACATCAACTGAGACTGGACTAGAGAGCTTACGAGATGAAATTTCAAGAAATAACTCTTCACCCTGTATTGCTGCAAGTCAGCAGTCTCTCTCTGATGTCGCTTTTACTTCTGTGGAATCAAAGGCTAGAAAACGAAGCCACAGTAGTATTCAGTTCAGCTTCAAAGGAAAGCCACCAGAAAAAATGTCAGAGAAAGAAACGATTGTTAAAGAGTCTGGAAAGCAACCAGGCGCAAAACCTAAGGTGAAAATAGCCAAAAAGAAAGATGAAGAGAAGAAGAAGGCACAAACAGAAAAGCTTAAACAAACCAATGTCTTCTTCAGTGATGGTCTTGATTTAGAAAACTGGTACAGTTGTGGAGAAGGGGAGATTTCAGAAATAGAGAGTGATGTGGGCTCCCCAGGAATGCGGAGGCCTCCCCACTTTAATATCCATCCACTGTATCAGCATGTTCTGCTTTATCTCCAGCTGTATGACTCTTCAAGGACACTCTATGCTTTCTCTGCAATTAAAGCAATTCTGAAGACAAATCCCTCAGCATTTGTAAGTGCCATCTCTACCACCAGCGTCAACAACGCATACACTCCTCAGCTGTCCTTGCTCCAGAATCTTCTAGCCAGACATCGAATATCTGTTATGGGCAAAGATTTCTATAGTCACATCCCAGTTGATTCGAACCATAATTTTCGGAGTTCTATGTACATAGAAATTCTTATCTCCTTGTGTTTGTACTATATGCGGAGCCACTATCCAACCCATGTTAAAGTAACCTCACAGGATCTCATCGGAAACCGTAATATGCAGATGATGAGTATAGAGATCTTGACACTGCTTTTTGCTGAACTGGCAAAAGTCATAGAAAGCTCTGCCAAGGGCTTCCCTAGTTTCATTTCGGATATGTTATCCAAGTGCAAGGTTCAGAAAGTGATCCTGCACTGTCTGCTGTCTTCTATCTTCAGTGCACAGAAATGGCACAGTGAGAAGATATCTGGGAAGAACATAGTGGCTGTGGAAGAGGGTTTCTCTGAAGACAGCCTTATAAACTTCTCCGAAGATGAATTTGATAATGGCAGCACTCTGCAGTCGCAGCTCCTGAAGGTGCTGCAGCGGCTAATCGTCCTGGAGCACCGAGTAATGACTGTGCCCGAGGAGAATGAAACGGGCTTTGACTTTGTCATCACAGACCTGGAGCACATCGGCCCTCAGCAGCCCATGACTTCCCTGCAGTACTTGCACTCCCAGCCAATAACCTGCCAGGGCATGTTCCTCTGCGCAGTGATAAGAGCTCTGCATCAGCACTGTGCCTGTAAAATGCATCCTCAGTGGATTGGCCTTATCACCTCTACCTTGCCTTACATGGGAAAAGTTCTGCAGAGGGTGGTCGTTTCTGTGACCCTTCAGCTTTGCAGGAATTTGGATAACTTAATTCAACAGTATAAATATGAAACAGGACTATCTGATAATAGGTATGTGCCTGGGGAGATTATCATTTTTTTTTTCAAGCACATTTTAATGTATTGGATTAATTCACCATCAAAAGAATTACTCTAGAAATGGAATCTTGTATTTTAGGCCTCTCTGGATGGCATCGGTCACTCCACCAGATATGATTCTTACTTTATTGGAAGGTATCACAACAATAATTCATTACTGCCTCCTAGATCCATCTACACAGTATCATCAGGTAAGCCTGCTTGAGTGGCTGAAGCATTCCTGTACAGTAGCTGTCAAATTAAGGCATACAATGGTATTAACAGTGCTTGCATATAGGCACTTTGAAACTTGAGTGGAAGAATACTGATTATGACTGTCTTGGCTATACATATGTTTTTCATTGTTATTTATATGTCTCAAAAAAAAGAGCAATTGCCTACAAATTAGGTCTTTTAGATAATATCCTTAGTTTGGTGCAGGGTTGTTTGGTTTGTTTGTTTGTTTGTTTTTGCTTTATTTTGTTTTGTTTTTCTACCCTAAAAGAGGAAAGTAGAAATTCATCGACTTTCAGACCTCTTGATATGTCGCCTTTTTGAGCTGGATTCCGCTCTGGGACTTCACAAGCTGATACCTTTATTTTCTGGCTGGATTTTGTTCATCTCGCAATATGTCAAAATACCCTCTTTCTGTAGTTCATGTATATTCACAATTTGCCATTTTAGTCAAGTGATATTTTTGGATCTGGTATTCTCAGCATAGTCTATATCAGGAATTTGGCCCAGATTGTGCAAGAAAATTTTTGTCGTGCCTTTTTTTTTGTTTTGTATTTGTTCATGTTTCCATTTTCTTTCCATTGATTAAGAAAGAACAGAGAAGAGTTTGCTTTGTGTGCAAGTAAATAATTTTGCACAGAGTATGTTAATTTTCCCTCAAATTCTGAAATAATTATATTTTGCAAAGTTATTGGTAAATGATATAAAATTGATCATTGGAGGCATGAGACTTCACATGTTCAGAAAACATTGCATACTGAAAGATTGAGTCAAAAGATTTTTTTTTAGTTTATTCTTATATAATAGACTCAAAACTCTATGTAGTCTAAGAATTATTAGAAGTATTTTGAAAGGGAGTTAAAGTTGCGAAATTTGCCCATTAAATTTCAATTCTCTACTATTTTACTAATGTTGTTTATATAAGTGTTTAATGCTCTTCCATTTCCTTTGAAATCCACTAGCTTTTGGTTAATGTTGATCAGAAGCACTTGATTGAAGCTCGCAATGGGATCCTGTCTATCCTGCATATGATCATGTCTTCAGTGACCCTTCTGTGGAGCATCCTCCACCTTGCAGATTCATCAGAGAAAACAACTGCTGCTGCTGCTTCCATTACCACTATTAATCTTGGATCCACAAAGGTCAGAATGTCAGGAATTACATTGTTTAAATTGTTCATTAATATGTCTGTCAACTAAATTCACTTACATTGCCTTAATATAAATTGTGTTTTAATACCTTTGGTACTGTCTATAACCATCCATTCCAGAAACAAGACTTTTATAAACATATATTGAATCACCTGAAACAATGTGCCTCCCTTTTGGCTTTCTGCAAAGGAAATCACTTCCACTCTGAAGAACAGCTGAAGCCATTTAAGACTCCCCTTTTATATCTCAAAGAATATAAAATATTCATATTAAATCTTACCAAAACTGAGCTTCTAAAACAGCTTGTATTTGGGCATTTGTGAACTAGTTCTTTATTCATTCAACTCTTTTACAGTGATGTCTTTACACACAAGGAAATGTCATAGCTGGCAGTAAGTTAGTAACTGTAAAGATGAGACCCTGAGAACTCTGCCTAGCTCTCTAATTGAATGCAGTTCAGACTTGTACTTCACATTAAGTGGCTGTCATTTAAACTTGAAGTATTTTAAAACAAGATTTGCTTATAGTTAATTTGAATATATCAGATGTTGTAACATAGCGTCGTCACAAATCAATCCTTTCAACCTTTGCCATTCAAACTGAAGGAGTAATAGGTAACTCTTTATATTGCTTTGCAGAGACATGATTCATGGTAATATATGTGCATCCAAGAAAGCTTTCCAGTCACTGATGAGAAGTCTGTACTTGGGGATGAGCTATAAACTTTATGCTTCCATGAAAATAAGACAAACTTTTGTACAATGATTCAGCGTTAACTCTTTTGTAAATCCCAGATTTTCTTTATTTTGCCCAAATTGACATTATTTAAAAGAGCTTTTAACTTATACTGGATATGAAAAATCCTGGTTGAAATCAGCTAGTCATCTTTTAGAGCAGGTATCTTGCTTTTTCATCTCAGGCCTTTTGTGTCATGCTTATAGCTGCCTCAGAGTCGGTTGTCATGGCCAAGAACTCACAAACTGCAGAGTCTCGTACCCCTCAGATATGAGAGTTTTTTAAGCTTCAGCCCAACTGGGCTGCTTTGGCAACCATTTCCTGAAAGCTTAGAGAATTCCTTTGAAAATATCTCAGACCAAAGCAGAAATGGCTGTCAGCAAATAGACAGGAAATTGATTTTTTTTTCTATAATCCTTTGGTCAAAGAGAACACAGTCAGAAGTAATCTCAGGAAATACATACTATTTTTCTTGATCCAAATGTGACTAAATAACTTTTGACCTTATGTTAAGAAACATATTATGAAGAGTTTCAACAATTAAAATTTTAGCCTCCCAGAGCAGCTTGTTCTATGATTTTCTTCCTACTTCTTAATCTCTGTCTCCCTTTACTGTAAATTAAGCACTCCACTGTTTATATTGGACGTGAACTTCCTTTTCCTTTCTCCTTTGTAATTACCTCATTTGTATTTGAAAGCTGTTATATCCTCACTAACTTTCTTTTTTCTAAACTACACAAATTAATTCCTGCCTCCTATAGGTTATATTTTTTACATCACTAATCTTTCTTCTTTTTTTTATAGTTTGGGTTCTCTCAGCTTGTGTACATTTCTTGAAGTAAGGTGTCCAAAACTGGGCATGCTACATGGTATCCTCCTTCAGGGGAAATACTGTCTCATTTCTTGCATGCAGCGCTGCTGTTTCTGAATGCTTTTTTTGTTTCCTTGTCATTGTTGACTCAGTGAGTTTGTGATCCATTTTAATTCCAAGATTTTTTTTTTCCAGCAGCACTGCTACCTCAATACTTATTCATCCCAAATTGCTGAAGTGGTTTATTCCTATCTTTGCATGCAAAGCCCAAGGACATTTTCACACTTTCTCAGGTCACTCTGAACTCTGTGCCTTTCTATATCAGCTGCTTTCCACTTCATTAATATTTGAAAGTTTGACAAGTGTATTTTCTCTTCCATAATTTTAGTCATTAAGAAAATGATTAAAGAGTACCAGATGTATAGAATAAAGCTCTTGGAATGCACCGAGTGCATCCTTCCATGTTGACAAAAAAACTAGTGACAGTTGCCGTGAGTATGGCTCGGTCTTTGAAGGTAAGGTTGAGGTGCTTATTTAAAAGCATACTTGTTCTGCTTCCATGTTTCAGAATTTGAGGCAGCAGATTCTCGAACTGTTGGGACCAATTTCAATGAATCATGGTGTTCATTTCATGGCTGCTATTGCATTTGTATGGAATGAAAGGAGACAGAATAAAAATGCTTCTAGGACAAAGGTATGTGTGTACCATGGTTGCTTTGCACCTCCTAGTGAAAAATGTACATTACAGATTATGGAAAATAATTTGAATAAATTGTATTCATTAATTGGCAGTTTTATGATCTCAATTGCGTTGAGAAGTGGGTTATTTTCATAAATTTTTCAGGAACAGAGTAAATACCTCCAGGCCTTCGGATGAACTATTAATTATTGGTATTTTCGCTGAAACAGTGTACCTTCTTGTTGTGACTGTGATTAAAAAAATAATAATTTCTTTAAAACCTTTTTTTTTTTTCTATTCTATATCAGCCTGGACCTAGGACAATATGAGTCCAGTCTGTCACCAAGTCTCTTATGCAAAACAGAAAGGTAGTAATGATTTATGGACAAGCTTAGGGATATGGGTATATACTGCGCCCCTTCATAAATAGAATACATGAGCATTGCTCATATAAATACTTTGCTATTGGCATAGTCTTTTTAAAGCATGATTTTTTTTCAGTGAATTTAGTCCGGTGTATTACTCGTGGAATTGTTTCACATAATGAAGTACATGCTCTTCACCTGAGCACACTCCCCAACCAGTACTTAGCTTTCTAAGATTGTGTTATACATTCGGTGATGACTCTCAGGAGCCCTTGACAATTGGCACACCCTAGATAGAAATGACTTTCATAAATTCATGTCTGACATATCAACTATAGCATGTCCTATTAGAAAATTCTGTCAATATTTAGTTAACAGAAAAATCTATAGTGTTTTGTTAAGGAATGTATTTCCAAATTAGAAAGCAGCTACCAGATTCACTTTTTGGTCTATAGTGACAGACTCCGGTAGGAGACAGTTTATATCTGGTACCTAATTCTCCTCTGTAGTAGCAGATCTCTCTGGCCTTACTTGCTAAGAACCCTGTGAGGCAGTTTATCTTAATTTTGGCACAGGCATTGCCTGGGATGAAGGTCTCTGATAGACATTGATCCTTTTAGGTGATTCCTGCTGCCGGCGAAGAGCAACTTCTACTGGTAGAGCTAGTTCGCTCCATCAGTGTGATGAGGACTGAGACTGTTATACAAACAGTGAAAGAAGTTTTGAAACAGCCTCCAGCCATAGCAAAGGACAAGGTATGAACACTGTAAATGCACTATTCGTTTATTTAATATCTTTTTTATAGAAGCTGAGACATTAAATGATTGGATACTTCATTCACAAATTCAGTCAAGTGATTCATGCTACAGTTCACTACAGTGTGAAAGTTTTGATCATCTAGTAGATGGATGGACCTTTATGAGATGGATGGACCTTCTTAAGTTACTACCATTTATTGAAAAACTCCAGAATCCCATTGACTCCTTCTGTAAAGATGGTGTTTCATAGGAATAGGGTATTTACATGAGAGAAATGAACATCTACTCTGGAGTCAGGTTGACTTCTTTCAGGTGAGAAGGGCAAGTGGAAAAAGGGGGAAGAAGTAAAAGAAAAGAATAACTGTATAAAGATACCTGAATGTGAATTCATAAGATACCTTTAATGAAATAAATTATCCTCAGTTGCTGCCATAACATTTTAGCATGGTCATTTTTGCAGTGATCAGCAACCAATAGTCAGCTGCTTCTTTCTAATCACATAGATTTTCATCTCTTCTTCCTAGAAACATCTTTCACTGGAAGTCTGCATGTTGCAGTTTTTCTATGCTTATACTCAGAGGTAAGAGAAGAAGTTACATTTTATTTCTCTCGTCAAGAAGCAGGTGGACAATCTGGACACTTTTATCTTTTTTAATCCATAGAATTAAAAAAAAAAATTCTGTGTAATCTAAATAATGAAAAAGGAATAGTTTTGAACTGTAGGTATTATAATGAGGAAAGATGTTTTAGGATATCCCAAATTCTGCATCCTCTTTCCTCTCACACCTAAATATACTTCAACCACCAAAAACTGATCTAGGCACTACTCATTTGAGTACACAGTTCTGTCTTCCTCCTTTTCTGGAGTCTGCAAGCTCCAAGCTTGATGTAACCACATAGTATTAAACCAGGCATTAAATAAGAAAAGATCTATGTGAACGTTGATTCACAATATCAGAGAGGAATACTGTGAAGTAAAAAGAAATTGCAGGATTCTTGAGAGATAACATGCTGTTTTCACTGCTGTTGTTACTTCCTCTTTTAGGATCCCAGTGACCAGCTTAGTAGATAGCTGGGCATCGCTGTTGCTTCTACTAAAGGACTCTATCCAGGTTGGTCTTCCAGCTCCAGGACAGTTCCTTATACTTGGGTAAGCAATTGACTTCTGTGATTTCTAAGGAAGATCAAGTATAAGTGTATGAAATCATGTTGAAGTGGTATTCATAGCAAATCACTGTCACTAATTTTCTGAGAGAAGAAGAATTCATATTTCTTAATCTATTGAATTATTTTATGAGGACTGCTTATATGGATAAAACCGTATATTGTGATAGGAGATATGCCAAGGTTTTTATTAGATTACTGATTATTTGAGTCATTCTGACTCTTTTAAACAATAGGTTTAAGCTTCTGATTTTACTTAGAAAGTAAATTACTGTGTAGTAAATTGGTGGGGAGTATTTGAAATAAAATGTTTAATATGGTTTTCTGTATAAAGCACGAAGCATTATTTTCTGGAATTTAATTTTGCTAATAAATTGTCCCTAAATATATTTTTTGTGTATTTTAGTATAACGTATATCTGATAAAATATTCTGGTTAGGTCTTTGGAAAATATCCTCTTCCAGTTAAGAAACTGGGAAATATATTTTTTAGAACATTAGTAAAAAAAAAAGAAATAACTGAAGATTAAGCAAATAAGAATTACGCATGCAATTTTTTCAGAGTTATCCTATCTGAATTTTTATTATAAGAATAAAATCTATATCTACTGGATTGTTTTTTCAGTGTTCTTAATGAGTTTATTATGAAAAATCCAAGTCTGGAGAATAAGAAAGATCAGAGAGATCTTCAGGTAAATATACATATATATATATATGTATGTATGTATGTATGTATTTAACTTTGAAAATATTGAACAGTAAGTGCCTCATTTTAAGGAAAACAGATGAATGACGATAGTATATCCAAATGAGCTGTAGGGAGGATATTGTGGAGAGATTGGTGAGTTGTGTTAGAGAAGTAGTGGCAAAAGTACTGTGGGGGTTTGAGAGCAGTCTTTGTTAACCAGGCAGTCCATGACACTAAGTAGTGTTTGATTAGTATTTCTTTTCCTCTATTAAAAACAAATGAATATATATTCTGTTTTTATTTAGCATTCTAGGGTCTGGAGGTGATTTCTGCAAGTAGAGATCTTGTCCTTTCTTTTAGGTCACTATTCACGTTTTCCAAACTTTTCTCTCTTATTTGCTGAGCTTCCTGAAGTCTCTCTCTCTCTCTCTTTTTTTTTTTTTTTTTTTTTTTTTGTTTGTTTGAAAACTCTGTTGGGGGACCCAAAGTAAACTGGGTAACCCCTTAGTGTTTTCTTAAGAAGGTTATTGGCTTCAGAGATGAGTCCTTCTGTGCAGCTCATTCTGTTATTACCATGTGATTTTGGCTACATGAAACAGCTTTTTTTTTTTTTTTTTTGATGGGAGGTAAAATGGAATTTACTGGAACATGATCTTTTTTCCTTTTTTTAACAAATATAAAAAATTTAAATGCCTATAACTGAAGAAAGAGGTACAGTTTTATGTGGGGTTATTTATTCTCAACCCACTGACGTTAGAAAGAGAGAGAGAAGAAGCTCAAGGCAGGATGATGCATTTTGCATATCATGGAAGAGGATAAATTGTACTTCAGAATATGTTGTCTGTGCACTGACTACATATACAAGCTATATGGCAAAGTTAGCTTTATTTTAAAAGCTGGTACACCAATCAAGATGCAATCTGATCTTGTATAAATAAGTGATATGATGTGAAAGGGTTTGTTTGTTTGTTTTTGTTTGTTTTCTGTTTTTTCCAAATATCTCTGGATTAAGAAAAACACTGAGAACTCCAGGGATGTAAAGTTTAATGGAAAAAAAAAGATATTTCCAAGGAGTTGAGTTGAGCAGTCACATTCATACACAGAATATGACTTCCTTACCCTTCTGCTCATACGCTTGTGGAGTAAAGCTTAGATTTTTTTTTTAATATATTTTTAATACATATTTTATATATTTTTTTTAACAAGAAGCTTGCTACCACAACCAGATGCATGTTTGGAAATAGATTAGATATATTTCTATAAAAGAATTCTGAAAAAAATATAGAGATATAGTCCTGGTTATTCATAAAAAGGCATACTACCCATCTACAGATTTTTGCTTTACTAATCAGAATCTTTCTTGAATGTGTTAGAATTTTCTTACATATCACTTAAGTGCTCTGAAATGGGTCTTTGGTATCTTCTGTTTAGTACCGTGGTATTTGATTTTATCTATGGAAAAATCTCACAGTATCTTCTGGGGAGTTACTCATCACTGATAATATTGAGCAGAAAAAAAGATGAGTGAACTGTGTTCCATACTCAATAAGTTGTACAGAATTCCACAAAAATATGTCATGACAACAAATGTAGCCTTCTGTGAAAAGTTCCTGGGATGTTTAGTTGTTGTTGTTCCACCAGGATGTAACCCACAAGATCGTGGATGCCATTGGGGCAATTGCTGGCTCTTCCTTGGAGCAGACTACGTGGCTAAGACGGAACCTGGAGGTCAAACCTTCCCCCAAGATTATGGTTGATGGAAACAACCTGGAATCTGATGTTGAAGGTGGTTTTGTTTTCATCTTTTATTTTAGATAAAACATTTGTAATTAGTTTAATTATTAGACCAAAATGAAGAAAGTTTTAACTTATTTGAATATGTATACATATATTAGAGAGAAGTGGCAATACTAATTTAGTATTTTATATATAAATTGTTTATAAAAAATGCTTCCATAGTAGTATGCTCAGGCGTTGGTATCTTATGTAGTGTATCTGACAGAGTCTGTACAACTTCAAAATATATGATATGAAAATATGCTTGTAAAGTAAATAATGACTTAAGAAAATTAACTTTGGACATTTTTATTATTATTTTTGTTTAGATATGTTGTCTCCAGCAATGGAAACTTCAAACATAACTCCATCAGTTTATAGTGTCCATGCATTAACCTTACTTTCTGAGGTAAATGTCTCCTCAGGTGTACTAAATACTGATTTATAATAATCTTTTATCTTGCAAAAGGCTTTTGATTAGAATTTTGGGGAAAAGAGATTTGACTGGAAACACTGATGTCTAAAGATAAGGGTTCCTGTCATATAAGAATATATAAAACTAATTAAGCAGGTTATAAAGATTCAGTGAGATGGATGCAAAGTAGAGTGTGCTTTTTTAGATATGTGGTTTAGGGGATGATTTTGGTGGCAGGCTTTCTGTACTGCTAGTAGTATGTGTTATTTTCTGATAACCATACTTAGTCTTTTTTTTTTTTGTGGCTTATTCTGTAGAATGTTTTGAGCAAAAGTTTATGCTTTTGTGTTTTTACCTAAATTGAAGCATGTTTTTACTTTTGATTTTATATAGTAGCTGGAATTTGATTGCCTCTCTTGTAAGGTCGAACAATCAATGCACACAGCACAAAAAATGTTTATAGTAAGTATAAAGTAGCTGGGGTGTGAACAGTAACATTTCCTCTCACTTCTTATAGGTTTTGGCTCATCTTCTGGATATGGTTTTCTACAGTGATGAAAAAGAGAGAGTTATTCCTCTGCTTGTGAATATTATGCACTATGTTGTTCCCTACCTCCGTAATCACAGGTATCTTTACAATTTTTTCCATTATGTAGACCTTTAAGATGATAGAAATTTGGTGTGTCCAATGTTTCAGTTGAATGAGATAGGATAAAGATTGAATATCTATTGAAAACTTCTTAAAATTGCCTCCTGTTGCCTTTTTGTTTAGTGCTCACAATGCATCCAGCTATCGAGCCTGCGTGCAGTTACTAAGCAGTCTGAGTGGGTATCAGTACACAAGAAGAGCGTGGAAGAAGGAAGCATTTGATCTCTTTATGGATTCCAGTTTCTTCCAAATGGATGCTTCTTGTGTTAACCAGTAAGATTTCTTCTTGCTTGTATTGGTGGCTCTTATGTGTTTTAAGTATGTATGCTCTTTTACATGAAAATATGTATTGCAGAGCAAAATTTCCCAAGTTATCCCTCTTGAGAGAAGAAAAGAAGGATGAATTTTCAACTTCATTTTTTTTTTCAAATATTTGTGTATACTTAATAAGATACAATTCTTAAGCATTTTATAGATACATATTAATCAAACTGTACTGACCTATATAGCAAAGAGATTAGATTGGAAGTTTTAGCAAATTCAAGACAGTTTAGTTTAAAGTGCAGAAGTTTCTTCTAAGGATTTCTTGCTCTTCTAATTTGTGTACAATCTTCTCCTCCTAGTTGGAGAGCTATTATGGATAATTTGATGACACATGACAAAACAACATTCAGAGATTTGATGAGTAAGTATTACTGACTTGTGGTAACTTTTCTCAAAGCGAAAAATGGAAAAAAAAAGTATTTTGAAAACTTTGGTGTATATCTGCATAATTGT
Organism: Crypturellus tataupa; assembly: GCA_034781795.1. NCBI lineage: Eukaryota > Metazoa > Chordata > Aves > Tinamiformes > Tinamidae > Crypturellus > Crypturellus tataupa. The sequence goes on along the minus strand of JAWLRI010000700.1, from coordinate 1,029,510 downwards.
CACAGACTGGATTTTTTTTCATAGAATCCCAGAATGGTTGAGGTTGGAAGGGGCCTCTAGAGATCATCCAGTCCAACCCCCCTGCTCCAGCAGGGACACCCAGAGCACGTGGCACAGGGTGGCATCCAGGCGGGTCTAGAAGATCTCCAGAGAAGGAGACTCCACAGCCTCTCTGGGCAGCCTGTGCCAGGGCTCTGTCACCCTCCTAGGAAAGAAGTTCATAAGTAAAATCATCTGAAGTGAGGGAGTTTTTTTAGACCATCCCAGGCCACAGTGATTTTTGTTTATGCAACAGAGTTTATTAACCAGAGAGGATTTTTTTTTCCAGACACTAATCTGCTTAAGGAAAAATTGATTCTGCACAAACTTCTGACAATCTGTAAATGCAAATTTATTTAAAATAGACCAAAAAATGCCAGAGGAATTGTGTGTATCTAAGATTTATTCTCAATATATATTTTTAAATCAGTGTGGTTACAAATGCAAATGGCAATGGTATTTTCTCAGTGGATGTTTTTGAACTACATGATTGCAATGCAACAACAAAAAAATGAATAATTTTTGCGGCAACGCGAAGCAGAGGAGGATTTTGAGGCTGACGGGTGGTGCTGCTCGTTTCTCCTGCAGCACGGGTGGCCGTGGCTCAGAGCAGCTCCCTCAACCTGTTTGCGAACCGCGACGCGGAGCTGGAGCAGCGGGCCATGCTGCTCAAGAGACTGGCCTTCGCCATCTTCAGCAGCGAGGTGGACCAGTACCAGAAGTACCTGCCAGACATACAAGGTTGGTAAAACCGCAGCGCTTCACGGAACTCTTTCTCGTGAGTCTGATTGTGGCTGAGGAGTTTCCTGTGACCAAGTTCTATCCTTGTGGTCAGTGCCACATACCACCTGGGAGAGCAGTTTCTGGATTGCAGCAGATAAATTTGTCCTCTGGAATATTTGTGTGTGATCCAGTTTCCCTGTCTGAATGCCAAATTTCTCTTATTTTCCATGAGAACATTCTAAATCTTAAATGATTACAAACTACCCAGATTCCCAGTTCCCAACGATCCCCAAGTCCTTGGGATTTCCAATCCAAGGACTTCCCATCTAAAGTCCCTGGATACCAGTTGACTTTTAACTAAATTGTTTGACTAATTTGTCATTTTTTACCTTGACCAATGTTCTTGGGTACCCCTTCAGGTGCTTTTAGACCTAATAGCTGCTTATATTTTGATTACCAAAATGACCTTATATCTACTTATATGTGGATTGCTCAGTGATGATTATGATTAACTAAGAGAATATTACCCCTGTGATGTGTCTTGTGGTGCAACCTTTTACATGCTATGATAATGCAACCTTTTAATAATGCAAATATTGTTTGTATGTATGATATATAAATCACATATTTTGGAATCTGAGCTCCTCTTTCTGGAGTGGGATGTAGTCCTCCATAAGCTGAGGAAAATGTTCAGATGCAATATTGCATTACTATGGAAAACTTTAATCAGTATTTGTTTTGTTTGAAGCTTTTGCTTTTATTCATTGCTTAGCAAAAGTGGCTATTTTTTATGTTGACAGAATCAATAAGCTGTAGTAATGTATTGAAATACTAGCAGGTGGTAGATATTCAAGAAAATAGTTTTGAGGATAAATGAAGGGAAGAAGTTAGTAGCTGGAATTATTCTGAACTGAGGAATCTTTGCTTTTTTGTTTGTTTGTTTCAGAAAGGCTGGTAGAAAGTCTTCGTTTGCCACAGGTGCCCACTCTTCACTCCCAAGTGTTCCTGTTTTTCAGAGTATTGCTTTTAAGGATGTCTCCACAGCACCTTACCTCACTTTGGCCCACGATGATCACTGAGCTGGTGAGCTGACGGTAGTGTTCCCACTTGGAAGACTCTTGTAAAGTTAAGACACAGCTGCTGCATGCTCTTTAAGTAAATCTGTTGCTGATACAAAATTTGCTGTAGCTGCACTGTGTACGATTAAATGTGCAATGGACACAGTTTAAACTGAATGCTGATATATTTTCAGTCCTGGTATATTTTTTTTTATACCACGTGGAATATTTGTTGAATTATACTGCTTATTTTATTCAAGCACCTTGAGTGCATTTCACCGCCATGTTCCCTATTTATTCTTTCTTACCAATTTAGTTGGGTACCTGCACCCTTCCAACTCTACACGCCATTCACAGGTCAGTGGGTTATTGTATCATCCATGAATGGAAAAAGCTCCAAACAACATCAGTTCTGCTTAAGGCTTGTTCCTCAGACCACCCTACGGAATTTTCTTGTGTCGCAGTCCATAAAAACAGTATTAAAATACAGCATTTGATTTTCAGGTACAAGTGTTTTTGTTAATGGAACAGGAGCTAACTGCAGATGAAGACATTTCCAGGTAAGCATAAGCTGCAATCTTCTGACATGCTAATAGCTGAATAGTTTTTAAAATGATTTGCCTTCAGAAAAAAAGTTCGAGTTCAAAGTTAAAGGACAAGTAAAGAGTATTCCGATCTGACCGAGGACATAACATTCAGTTTATTTTTCTTGGAAGGCAAAACAAACAAAAATAATGTTACCACTTTGCTCAAAAATAGCTAAGGTAAATCATGCAATAGAAGTATGTTAGTTCTTACAATTTGATTCTACCCAGTGTGACTGGCTAAAATAATACTAGTTTTGCAATTAAGATGTGTATATATGACCTCATAGCTTTTCTGTATTATATAAGTGCTTGGAATAAGGTTGACAGAGTATTTACAAAAAAAAAAAACAACAAAAAAAAGTATTTTCTTGCAGTGTTACAATGGCATCAAATGTGTGAAGGTTTTCTTTCCTGTTTCATTGTCTGTTTGCATCCATCCATTATCTATCCAGTATGACCCAGTATCTACCCAGTTTCACTTGGTTCTAACAGAAGAGGCAGATAATGCAAAAGAACAAAAAGCAGTTAGGTGCCAAGTTCTGCTCTTCAGTTTTATTTCTCTTTTGTTCTTTTGAAGATTCCTTCCCTAAAATACAGGAAAATCCACTTGACTTGCAAGTTTGGACTTGCTCTTAATTTGCGTGATTGAAGAGAATCAGATGCAGTAAACTACATTTAAGCGGAAACTGCAGGCATAGCAAAGACCTGTAAAGTTCTGCTTTGATTTATGGGGTCAGGATTAACCTTAGGGTTTACCAGAGAGTTGCCTGTTCATAAAGGCAAGTGCAGAAGGAGGATCTTCCCGCGGAGCAGCAGGCTGCTCTGCCTCACGTGCCGCTCTGTTTTAGGACTTCTGGCCCATCTGTTGCTGGCCTGGAGACGACGTACACAGGGGGCAATGGTTTCTCCACGTCCTACAATAGCCAGAGGTGGCTGAACCTGTACCTGTCTGCTTGCAAGTTTCTGGATTTGGCCCTAGCTTTGCCTTCTGAAAACCTTCCTCAGTTTCAGATGTAAGTAAAAGATAAAACTCCAGTGTTTAAAATCTTTGCTTTCCTATTTCATTTCTCTTTCTGGCCTCCTCTGGTCCCAGCGTAGCCCACAGAGCAGACGTTTCCTTCCAGCATCAGTGTGGCCCCAGAGCCAGTTTTCTTCAGCCTGTGGTTTGTGAGCTAATCAGGAGTACAGTGATTTATGAAAGTGCATTATTTTTTAAGTATTTAGTTGCAGTCATGTCCAAGAACCCCAAATACACCCACATGTCTCAGTGACTAAGGCATCAGATCAGAAGACTGCACGATCTCAGCTCGACTTCACTTAAATGGCATCATTGACTGGAGGATGCAGCTTTGAGCCCCTTGCGAAGGGAGCAGCGGCTTTTCGTGGTCAGTAGCTGCTTGTGTCTGCAAACTCCTTCCTCTCAGCAGTCCTGCTGTGCAGCAGAAATGGACTCAAAGCGCCTGGAGTTTAGGGAAGACATAGAAATGGCCCAGGATTTACTGCAGAGGTGGCGCAGGACAGAACCGTCTGCCCCGTGTCTCCCGTTGCCTGCGGCAGGGAGCAGGAAGGGCCTGTGTGCAGCCCTGCTCTGCTCTGCCCCTCGGGCGATGCTCCTTGGGTGTTCTCTGAACATCCACCTCCTTGAAAGTTCTCTGATGTGTTTTTACTTTTGGGGGAATTTATTTGTAATTCTCATTTTCGTGTGAATGCTTTCAATTCCCTCATACACAAGAGAGTTGTGAACACGGCTACTTCTAGAGTCTCTGTCCCTTATTTTTTTCAGACTTAAATATTTTAAAAAATTCTACGAGAAAAAGCAAAAGTTCCTTTTCTCAACTATGTTCTCTTTCTTTTCAGAGAATGGCTTTCCTATTCCACCTTTGCAAGGATTTTGTTTTTCTCTTTACTTTAAAATTTAGCTTTACTCTCCCTGATCCTAAGATCTAGCAGAAAGTCTGCGTGTTCAGTAAGGATAACATCTGCTCGTGCTCTCTCGTGGCAGGTATCGCTGGGCTTTTATTCCAGAGGCGTCGGATGATTCAGGCTTGGAGGTGCGAAGACAGGGCACTCATCAAAGGGAATTTAAGCCTTACGTGGTACGTCTAGCAAAACTGCTGCGGAAAAGAGCAAAGGTAGGTCCCTTTCTGCCAGTTCTGCTTTTCGCTGAAAACCTTCCTGTCCAGTAACTTCCTTCCCACAGGCCAAAAACAAACAGTTATCTAGGGTGGTTATCTAGGCTCCCACTGGAATAGCCCCGCTGCCCTAGGTTGTGCTGGGCCTGTTGGGGAGCTGTCACACTGCAAACGATGTCTCTACGTGAACTGTCAACCGCACGTGCTGGTGAAGCACAATATGATGACGGAGACGTCAAGGAGGGCTCTACAAAATGAGAACTTATGAAACATCCAGAATTTCTGGAACCCTGTAGTTAAGGCAGCAGTTGCACATTTTGAACCAAAACTGAGATAAAAATGAGGTAATAAATACTGGTTTCCGGGCCATTTCTTCTTTGTGCAGAGGAGAATGAACAGTTGAATACAGCTGTGTGTTTTTCAGAAAATACTATTTCTGAGCAAAATGTTTCAGTTAACCTTGATTTTGCTCCCAGGCGCTCTTGCTAACGCCTCTCTCGCGCGCTGTGCTATCAGTAAGGCGCTGCACTCTGAAGAACGTGCTTCAAACCTCCTTGGCACTGCAAGCCATGAGCTGAGGAGCAAACTGTCCCCGCTGGCCCCCTAGCTCCAGAGCGGGGTGGCTCTACCTAACGGATTCTTTGGGATGGACCATCTTTCTGCTGGAAAACAGTCCCCCCCACCAGGCAGCTGCACGGCCTTCCTGGCAAGGTGTTATTTTGCTCTATGAAACGCAGTCTGAAAGTTCTCCTCTTTCCTTCTGCAGGACAAGCAGGAGGACTTTAAGACGATGGTTTTGGAGGGATTGGAGATGGCCAAGCATCAGGTGAGGGTGGCCTTTGATGCTTGGGTTGTGAAACAAACTCACCACGATACCATCACCTTGCAGTAGTATCTGCTTCTCAGGGGGAAGTGAGAAAGAGGAGTCTTTTTAGAGGACAAAGTTATCAGATTGTGAAGTGAAATAATTACAGGTGCCCTTATTTTTACCTTGGTTTCTTACATCTTCAAAAAAGAGAGAGTTCTAAAAGGCATTATCACCACACATCACAATAGAATCAAAACTTCTGCTGCACATAACCCCCAAGCTGGGCCCTGCCAATTGCCTGTTTAAGTGTCTGACAAGTGAGTTGTGTTTCTGAGTTACTGCTGTGAGGAAATGGCTTGGAGGAGTCCTAGGTCTTTTTGTTTTGTTGCTGCAGGTTATTATGTAGCTTTTTGTTTCTTGAAACCTTGTGGAGAGGAAATGATACGGCTAGAATAGTTGTTTCCCTTGACTGGGAGCAAAACATCACTGTGTTTAGTATTTTATTTTGGTTCTGTTTTGTGCTAATCTAGTCACTTTTTATGAAACAGATACCATGAAGGTACCTGAGTTGGGAAAGACAGTTCCTTTGACTCCTTAAAGGGCAAAAATAATTTCTGTTAAAAAAAAAAATCCTGATTTCTGAGCGAGCGAAGGGAAGGAGCAGGTTGCCACGAAGCAGCAGGACGTTAGTGCTCGGCTGTTCTGGCGTGCAGCTGTTCCAGGTGCCGCTCAGGGGCCAACGAGAGCGCCCTGCCGCGCTCCTGCTGCCTTCGCCCGTGAGGTTCCAGAAATCGCCCTTGGGAGCCCGAGGAGGGCAGGACGGGCACCGGCGGGAGCCCTCCTCCTTGGCGGCTCGGGGCCCTGGCGGCGGTGGGAGCCGTGGCGCTGTCCTGCCGAACACACCCGGCTCTGGTGGCAGAGCGAAGGCCTCTGGTTCCTGCTGTAGCCTCGGCTGGGTTTATTTCTCAGCGCTGATGCTGGCCGGTGGGCGACGGCTCCGCTGGGCCCGTCCCAGCCAGGGGCACGCAGGGGCCGTGGCCCCGCTCGGGGCAGGTGACGCAGCAGCTACCTGCACTAACGTGTTACACAACATCAGAAAATATCTGCGGGGCATTACAGGCTGTTTCGTTTGCGCCTGCCCTTCTCTGTTCTCCCCTGTATTGTTTCATATTTCTCTGTATTTGCAGAAAAACCCAGAGGAGGAGAGCTCAGGGAAAACACTAAGTTGGGAGCCGGGTCACCTGCTTTTAACCCTCTACACTGTTCGCAGCATCGAGCAGCTTCTGCCTTTCTTTAACGTACTCAGCCAAGTTTTTAACAGCAAAGTCACAAGCAGGTGTGTTGGACACTCAGGGAGCCCTGTCCTTTACTCCAACTCTTTTCCCAATAAGGACATAAAAATGGAGAATCTCAAGACTTTCTCCAGCAAAGCACGGCAAAAAATTGAAGAGATGGTAGAGAAGGATTTTCTTGAAGGCATCGTAAAAACATGAGCTAAGCTGGTACTATTCATCTTACATGTAATGTAACTATTTAAATGAAATGCTGTATCTTTCCCAGTTGTACAGTATTCTTTTCTTACTTTGTATGTAATGAAATACTTAATGTTGTATTTAATTTAAATATTTGTAAATAAGAGAAAAGTTCTGGATGTGGCCTGAATCAAGTTTAAGTGTTGGTGGCTCCTATTGATTATGGTGCCTACTATTTACAGTACACTTGTTTTGTTGTCTTGAGGTCTGTCTAAAAAAAAAAAACTAAAAAAAATACAAGGTGCACATTTTTTTTTTCAATTTGTTTCCAGTTTATTTCTGTTGTCTGTTTTAGTGATTTATTGGAAGTTGTGTTTATTTGGCAATCTGGAAAATGCCCTCGTACCAGGAGTTAATGTAGGTGAAAATAAAACAAAAGAAAGAAAAAAGGGAACATGAGAAAACAAAGCCCGTTGCCAGAGGTAGATAGCTGCAGCTGAAATGTATGGTTTGTAATACATTTAAAATATCAATAATACATCCCCTTAGCCCAGCCCCTTCAAACTGCTGCAGGAGGAGGCAGTGTCACAAACGTGTGTTAGGCCTCCCCCTCTTAAGAATTATGATAAATACTGTTATTACAAATTGCTTTAATTGCATGCATGCATTTCCCACATAATTTCATAAAAACACTTTTTTTTCCCCTAAGGAAGATATTATTGCTGGAGTTGGGTTTCCAGTGCTGTTCTTCACTCCCCCTGTCCAGGTGAGCTACATCGCAGGCCCAGGGCTCCCCACGCAGGTGCCGACCGCCGCAGCCCTGAGGCTGTAGGGGCTAGAGGTGCTACAGCTGCAGCTTGCGGGAGCTGGCAGCATGGAGCACGCCCGGACTCGCAGCTGCTGCCTCCGGGCCTGTTAATCCCTCCCAGGCTGCGGGCTGCAGGAGGGGCTGCCTGCCCTCCATCCGGGCTTTCCTGCCCGAGGCTTAAGGCCTCGAGCATCCCCCGCTGGCCCAAACCCTGGTGTGGGGGGCCGAGCTCCACGCAGCTGCCTGGGGAAGCTCTGACAACTAGGTCAGGGCCCATAGCGGAGATGGGGCCGCCCACGTGAAGACCAGATTTGGAGTTGTCCCTCTGGCCATGACCAGGCCCCTGCCTGTCTGGAAGGGACGCTCAGGGCACCCCTTTGCTTGCAGAAGTGAAGGGAGGGAGGAACACCCAGCAGCAAGAGCAGCATAGTAGGAGGTAAGTTACCTATACAAGGTAAGAAATCATAGGGGAAAAATAATTGTGCTCAGTCCCAATTAATCCCTTTTACACTCGAGAATGGCTTGATGCTCCATGTCACGTCATCATGGCATAGTGTGGATGTAAGTCAAGTGAGGAGCTTTGAGGGCAGCTCCTTCCTTTGCACTGCAGGCTGGGGCGGCGCTCCCACGCCGCCGGCAAGGTGGTGAACAGCCAGGCTCACCTCGTGGGCAAGGGCATCGGCAGCCTCCTAGCACACAGCGATGTAAGAAAGAAGTTAATTACAGTACCCTGCAGCTTTGGCATGAGACTTAGCTAACACAGGCAGCAGTAAGGCAAGAGCCCTCTTGCAGATGCTCAGTTCCCTCTCTTGCTCTGTCCTGTTCAGATCTCTTCTGCCACTGTGTGTTGCTGGCAGGAAGCAGTGGGACAGAGGCAGAGCAGAACTCACTGAGTTTGGTGTCAACTTTATGGCCACAGATGGACAAATTCTTAATTCCAGACAAAGTTTATTTTTGAATCCACCCCTTAATAGATCATGCAGTTCCTGATTGCCTCAGTCACTGTGTTTATCTCAAGTACTCAGAAGGTTGATCCTTTAGTGTCAGATTTGCCTTTATGAATATCTCACCTTTCCAGGTGAGCATTAAAAACATTAAAATGTAAAGTTTTTTTTTTTTTTTATGATCATTAAACTTTTTCTTTCCATTTTTTTTTTAAGATTGTTTCACCTCCTTAAATGACCACTCTGTAAACATCTTCCCTCACGGGCTGTGAAGCAGAAAACGAGCAGCAACTTCTGGCTGCGCAGGGCTGCTAGCCCAGGCCTACCTGCGTGTCAGCTTCAGCATATACCCTCACTGCATCCTCCGTGCCCGAGGGCCGCACAAACGCCCGTGCCGCTCGCCGCTTCTTCACGAGGGCATCGATGCTCTCCTGCAGCCCCGGGGGCGTTGTTGCCCGCCGTTCCGCGTCCGTCGTGCCAATAACCTGTCTGTCGGCGACCTGCAACAGCAGAGCAGAGTCTGCTAAGGCTAGGGCCTCAGGGCAGGCTGCAGCGTAGCGTGTATTAAGCAAGTCTTGCCAAGACTCAGATAATTAATCAGGAAAGAAGGCGAGTTCTAGAATCACAGGTTGGCCGTGGGCAGCTGAATCTTCTGCCTGCTGCAGAGCAGGCTGCTTAAATTCTCTTCTTGGGTTAATTTGGAGGCTAGAGCTACCCTACTATGCTCTTAGCTCTAACACTGCTACCACAGAGCAGTCTCTCGCCTCACACCTGCAGGTCTTGGAGTATGGGTGATGTAAGAGAAAGACAGGAGCTTGAGTATTTAATTTAATTTGTAAGAAGTGACACATCAAGAAAAATTCATCCAGTCTAGAAAGCAGGGGCCTCTGAAAGCTGGCAAAATCCAGACTTTAGCTAGAGCAAAAAAAGAGCACTTGAACCTACTTCACTCACACTAATCCTGATCCCTTTAGCCAGAAGCAAAAGTGAAATTAAGCACTAGGTTTCCTTTGGTTGTTGACCCCATAGGCAGTTAACTAGTGTGTTTCTTCAAGAAACACAGCCCAGTTGGAGGTCTGACCAAAAAGCTACAGCAAAGCTGCAATTCTTTCTTGAACAGTTCCAGCCTCTTGTCAGTCCCCTGGAATTTGAGACTATCACTCAAAGGTAAAACCTTCCAATTCCTCTTTTCCACCCAAAGAGGCAACTATGGGAATAGGGATATCTGTGTCCCTGTGGTGGTTTTGAAACCCTACATCATTCAATCTGCTTGCTCTTTGTGTGAAAAGCAAAATTAAGTTTTAAGAAAACATTTCAAACGCCCTCTTAACAGACCCTCATCACCAAAGGGAGCGTGTGCACCAAAGGGAGCTTATGAGACAGCAGATCTTCTACTGAACAGCAGCACTACTGTATATAACTGCATATAATCTGCATTCACTGTTAAGTCAACTAAACAACAAGCCACCTTCCCCATCTCAATTTTTGATTTTTTTTTCATTTAAAGAATTGGTTGTTATTTCATCATATATATAAGCCCTATTTTATTCTACTCAGAGTGAAACTCTGATCTTCTCTCCCATGTGGCTTATTCCAGTAGGCCAGTTATTTAAGTCCTAAAATAAAGGTTTTTCTTTGAAGAAAGAGAGGAGACAGAAGATTCGATTAAAAAGAGCTGGCTAAGAGCAGGGCTGCATGATGCTGCTGCAGCCTGAGCCAGAAGCACCTGTAACTCGCCTGAACTTTGAGCAGCCGGTTGGGGAGGTCAGTGTAGATGTCATCCCACTGCTGCACCGTGAGACCCTTCAACGCCAGGATTGCTTCAATAACCAGCATGTCCGCGATAGCATCGCCAACTGTCTGTTGAGGTAGGAAGGGGGAGAAATAAGAAGTCAACAGTGAAGAAACATTATCCAATTTCCTCTTTTTTTCTGTTTTGAACCCCAAAGGCTATATCAGATAAAGGGATTCTACATTCACGCATGTAGAAAGCATGACATCTCTCTCAAGAAGACTATTACCGGGTGCCCTTTTTCTTGTCCCTTGTCACTACGACCCTCTGCTTCCTGCCCTGTGGCTCCCACCAGCAGTCTCACAGGAACAACCCACTCAAGCAGCGCTACCCCAGGCCTGTCAGCAGGGGACTGGTCTCCCTCAGCTTTTACCTGATTAATCAGGTCTATCATGTTTTCAAGCATCTTTGCTGCTTCTCTCCTTTCATCATCTTTTTCCTCTTTTGCCAGTTGTCTTATCTTAGTTTCAGCAGCTTTACTAAACAACACCTACAACAAAAAGGCCGCAGTTTGTCATCATCCACACACATCAAGATACGTGCAACAGCAAGGAGGGGGGAAAAAAAGTTTCTGCTATTTGAGCCAAAAAAATGTCATTAAGGTTTCTTTCCATGAATTTTTATCCCCACAGAAAACAAAGGACAGTTGGTGGCACTGTCAGGAAACAGGAGGAAGGGGAAGCAGGTCTATTCTCAAAGAAAAAAAAGCCCTTTCTCACATATGCAAGCTGCAATTCTTGTAGGTTACACACACGTACTTACTGTGCCATGTCCGTTTGCCTCAAAGTACACACCGACATCAAACTCCTGCGCCTTGTGATGCAAGTGTTTCACACCTGTTTTCACACAGTGAACAGGCACCTACAACCCAAAGAAGAACACACACACAACCAGTCATGAGTGGTTGGGAATTGCAGGTGTGGTTACACTTAAAAAACACAGTAATTCATAAAACGTCAAGAACTTAGTACCATCAATGCACCCCTGTTTCACAACTACTGATTTCCTAGAGCTCAAATTATCCCTTACTTTTGCAGCTTTGATTTAAAAGAGGTTTTTCATTTTTTTTTTGAGTGAATATAAAGGCTGATTTAAAAAACACCTTTTTAAAAAGTCGCACGTGAACATACACCCCTCTCCCCTACCCTAAATGGGAGAGAAAACTCCAACTTATTTAATAGTTTCAGAGAACACAGCATTTTTTCTAGCCAAACAGAAATATCTCAGTTTTTGCCAACAGGCAGAAAACCACATTTCAGCAGCAAACAAGGTTCAGCCTGAAGCAAAAATGAACAGTTTCATTGTATCAAAGAACCTTTACTGACTCATTTCTTCACAAAACCATACATTTCTGCAATTCCATAAGTAACAGATGATTCTGCTTAACTTTTGCCTACTTGTTTCTTTACATCAGTAAAATCTGACTGGAACTATTCATCTTTGCTCCCACAGGCTCTCATTTATCATTAAGAATTTAACAACTAGTGCAGGTTTGACAGGGTATGAGTCCAATATTAGTTTTCCTAGTGACTGCATTGTAACAGTATTGATTAAGAAAGGAAACACCATTGACACTAAGCACTATTTGCAGCAGGCCACCAGCAAGAGACTGGAAATACCTTCATGGTCTCCTCGAGATAGCGCGTGGAGCTCCCGTTAGCATAGGCTGTCTGCACCACCGCCACCTTCAGAGTCTCTTCCACCTGGGCAAACCAAGCACGCAGTGGGGAGTGGGCTAATCACAGTCACACAACGCTCAGACTGAAAACTATGTTCTCCTTCAGGTACAAACTCCTGGGCACCAAAGAAAATTACTAGCTCACAGATCAAAGAAAAGAACTTATAGATGTCCAGGATCACAAATTCCAATTACATATTCGGGCATCACATTTTTAGTGGCTGGCTTGAAGCAGCTCTTCCTCCAAGCCACCTGCTGAGGCTTTTCTCACCATTTCTCAGATTCAGTAAGCTCAGTGCATTGAGCAGACACATGCAGTTACACAGGGCCATATTCACAAGCAACAAATTTGAAGCTTCTAGAGCAAATTAAACAAAGGTGAGCAGTAAGCACAAATTCTCACTGGTCAGCACCTCCATTACAGTATTAGAAATGAGCCAGTATCACAGAAACCAGAACCAATTGAACTTGTTTAGGTTAAGAAGTAAACTGAAAAAAGACTTAAAGCTACCAAAACAAAGAAAATAGAAGTCACTCTCTTTCAAAAACAGTATTTTTGGCATGTCATTGAGATACAAAAGTGATCTCTTCCTAAACTTTAGGTCCACTTAAGTCAGATGTAGGCAAACACACGCAGTTTCTTTACAGTATATTACATTTTGCAAAAATTAAATATCAGCATTCATTTCATATTTAGGTTTAAGTTACCTTGACAAGAAGCTCTTTAAGGAAGATACTAATTAAAGTTGCTATTTTATCTCCATCGATTAGATGAAAACGGTCATCTGTGTCCTTATAGTAATAAACAATCCTATCTGCATCTCCATCAAATGAGCAGCATCTCTCATTAGGCTTCATGTCTAGCCCTAGTGCACAGAGTTAAGCAAGGCAAGTTAGAGACGAAGACACAAACCATTCAGTTCCAGGGCGGGGGACACACAGACATCAGCCACCCAAGGGCGGTCAGCGGTGCCTGCGGAGCGACACACGGGGGGCCTGGTGTGGCCGCCCCTGCAGTGCTCTGAGCACTGCGGCAGCTGGCAGCGCCCCTGGGCACACAGGGAAGCGGCACCTGGCAGAGCAGGGCCACACAGCCACAGCTGCCAGCCTTTCCTGCCACGTGGATGCTCCCCGTGCCAAACTCCACCCTTCAAGACACATGCAAATGAGCTATACTCCTCTCTTGCATCAAGAACCCTTTTCTTCAGAATATGTTCTAGGCCAGCTTTCATTTTACCCTATTTGCACCTGCTATCCCTGTGCTTTCCCTTGGTGTCTCTCTCCAACTGACACAGCAACACAACACAAAAAAATAGCTATTTTTTAATCAAAGTACATTGTGCTTTTCTCCAAAACTCAGGCAACAGGTGTTCACCTATGTTCACCTAGGTGTTCACGAAACCACAGTTTTCCTTCAGAACACAACCCTGCATGGAAATGACAAAGAGGCCTCCCCTCACTCCCCGTTCCAGCCAGAATACAGACACAACGCACAAGCGGCCATTCCCAGCAGGGACTGACCTGGGCCAGTTCTTTTTCAGTATTTTTCCAGTAAGGCAACAGCACGGGAAAAGGAACTGACAGCTTGGTGTTCAGCTTTGGCTAACAGTTGCAGAGGGGTGTGGTTGTCCTCATGGAGAGCCAGTTTAGCAGTGCTCTCATACTCGGACTAGGTTACTTTTCCAGTTTGGGAATTTTATTCAACGCATCTTCCAAGAATATAGTTCAAGTCATTTTCCCACTAACTCCTGTAAATCAGTCTGTTTGCTGGTACAAGGGAGCTGTTTATTCCAGCTGCTCCTCGGGAACCTGAAAAAGTGCCTGGAGGCCTACTCTGAAACTTAAATGTTTTAATATTACAGCAAGAGATTAAAGTTAGTCCTCAACAATCTTTTAGCTCCAATAACTCTGGCATTCAGACCAGATCGCCAAACATATGTCAGATGGGAAGGAGGATAAAGGACACTGAATTACTGACCACATACCTCTTGGTGGCTTCTGATGAACTTTTACATAATCTGCACCACATAAATGGTTGAGCTTCTCACTGGTTCCATCGTTGTACAGGTGAATCAGTACCTCCTGCGGAAAGTAGCGCTCCATTTCCATCAGTTTCAGGGCTCCTATTCCATTGGCACAGTCAATCTTCAGATGCCTCGGACTGTCTCCAGAGCTGGAAGAATTAGCCTAGGGAAGGAGGGGAGAAAGTGAACCTACACCCTAGTGAAACCATAAATTCTCCCAAACTTTTCACCCAGGTTAGGCTAATGAACAGAAAATAACCATTTTGTCCATTTGAATGAAAATGACAATAAGCAGCATTCACCTTTTTAATCAGTTCTATAAAAGCTTTGGATAGTTTTTCATAATAGCCTTCCACCGTTGCCTTCCCATACTGTTCTTGGGTGTTATGGCAGCAGACCATGTAATGCAGCTGTGGTGTCGTCACAAGACCATAATCTAACGCAAAAACAAAACGCACAATATTCAGAAATATAGCACTACACTCATTCCTCCTACAGGTCTTGTAATATTTGCAATTCTACAACAGACAATTGCAGTGCAGGAACACTCACATCTATATAAAAAACATGAAATCAAACTAGAACTGAAAGGTCAACATACCACGGTACTGTCCTCCTAGAACTGATACACCGTCCATCACTGCCTGGGCAAGCTTCATGCTGCTCGGTCTAGAAGGAAACAAAGGAACTTTACGGACCATGGAAGGAACATATACCAAACTAGGGGTAAAATGTGCAATTTGGTAGTGGAGAGCCAAAAATCCAGTTACACCCATGAACATAGCTTTGGCACCTCAATAAAAGCAATATATATCTATAGTATTTTGCAATTACCTGGTGTCTCTTCCAATAAAAACCAAAGCATCTCTGTGCAGGTCCACGGCTTCTTTTTGGCAGATTTCAGTCATTACTTTCTGCAGTTCTTGCTCCTCTGCATTTGCCAGCTGTGTAGCATATTCTTCCCACAAAGGATGCAACATTTCACCATGAGGATCAATCAGCTTTACACCATTATCTTCCTTAGAAGAAAGAAGAATAAAATGTTCTAAAGCATGGAAACTAAACAAAATGTTTTTGAAGACAGAAGAAAGATGTGGATTAAGCAAACTGCTTCTTCAAGCTTGGTGCATTTCTAGAAGAAATGGCTTGGCTGCAAAGTCTGCATCGAGCCCAAATAAGTAACGTAATCAGCATATTAAGTCACTTGCCCCACTCGTTACTATTTTGCAATGAAATTTATTTGACGTTAAAATGAGATAACCAGAGATCCCATAACCAGGACACCCCACAGCCGCAGAAGTCTAAACGCCTTATTTGCAACCACTACAGCTTTCTATTTTTTTAAACAGATTTTGCTCAAAGGCCCATCTAAGAGCGCTCTTAGCCTGCCAACCTGACAACTTCCCTACGCTGCAGCATTTACTTTCCCAAATGAGACAAACTGACAGCGCTGCGTGAGGAAAAACAACTCCGAACACGCCAGCGATGCTACTTGCAGGGAGCAGCTTCTCTTCTTTTCTTTCAATGGGGTCGCTCTTACCTCGGGGTTGTGGGACGCGGTGACCATGACGCCGATGGCGGAGGCGGTGGCCCTGGACCTGAGGGCGGCCAGGGCGCCCATGCGGAACATGACGTGGTCGAGGCAGTGCGCGCGGCCGCGGAAGCCGGCGGTCCCGTACTGCAGGGAGAGCCCGGCGGGCCTGGGGTGCCGCGCCGAGCACTTCCCAACCGCTCCGAAATCCATGGCCGGGCAAGGCGCGGGCGCCGCAGCCAGCAGAGGAGCCCCGCCCTGGGGGGCTACTGCGCCCGCAGGATTCTCAACGGCCACCAACGCTCACCAACGGTCACCAACGGTCACGTACCGGCCCCGCCGCTCGCGCAGCCGCCCCGCCCCGCGCGACCCCAACGGCGCACGCGCAGCCGCCACGTGGCGCCGGGCGGCAAGCGCCGCCTCCAACGGCCACCCCCGGCCGTTGCGACAGTGACACCTCCCGGTGTGTGCAGAAATCGGGGCGAGCTGGGTAAATGTAGCTGTATACCTAGCTGTATGTGTGTGTGTATGTACATGTATTTTTTATATATATACATATGTATGCTAATGCTGGGGATTGGCAGGGCTGCTCACGGCTCGGCGTTATTCCTGCCCCTTGGCACCAGCGGCCGTGGCCGTGGCAGATCTTGTTTGTGGTGACCCACGGTGATCACTGTCCCTTCTCAGTGACAAAACTGCAGCATTCGTGGTTATAGGGGGTAAAAAAAAAACTGAAATGTGACCAAAGTGAAAATACTGTGTGTTGTGCGACGGTTTGAAGGCAACCTCTGGCTGTTAGAGGGAAAAAAAAAAAAAAAAAAAAAAAAAAAAACAGAGTTCCCCTGTGGGTGTCTTATTCAGTAGCACAGTGCGGTGCTGTGGCTGTTAAACCTCACTGCGACTTGAACCATGGGGTTTGGCTTCTCCTTCCAGGTGTGCAATGGCTGCTACAATAAAGGAGAGTCTCGAGCTGCAGCTCCTGGAGTTGGAAATGCTCTTCTCAATGTTTCCTAAGGAAGGTGAGATAAAAGTGCGTGATGAGGATGCTGTGCCTCGTGTGCAGCACTACCTGAGAAGCTCCGAAGCGGCTCTGCCCCCCCAGCTCGAGTATTCAGTTGCTGTGGATGTGGGGGAGTCAAAGGTGAGAGGTTACACTTAGAGGTGTTCATTTGCGTTGCCTTCGTTACTGCTAGTGTAGACTCTTAAAAACACAGGATTTTCCCCCATCTCTGCTCTAGAAAATACTCCCCCCCGCCCTTTCCCTTCTATTTGCTATTTTGAAAGATAAAAGCAACAAAAATATTTAATTGAGTCTTAACTTTCTTTGAGCAAGAAAAGCTAATAGCATTGCTCATGTAAATAAATATGTTGCACTTTAATAAAACCACACTAATATTTCTCTCATTTGCCCTTTGTCATGCATACTTTCATTGATTTGTTGAATTATAGTTTGAATAAACTAATGTAAAATATTCTAAAATGGTGTAATGCTATTGTGAAGAGTTACACAAACATTAAAACCAGATGAGGAAATGGGACACAACATTTAAAAGTCTAAAGAGTTTCATTAACTTACCGTAGTTGTCACGACTTTTTTTTCAGTGTAAGCGGTGTAAATATGTGCACAGAAAACAGCCATTAGGCCAGACTTCCATCTAAAATGTACCCAGCCTTTTTAGAGAAGTTTGGTGAACTGTGTATGAAGGACTTGTGTTGTAAGATGTCTTTTTTTACCCATGACGTTCCCAAGAAACTTGGGAAAACAATGAGTCATTTCATGATTCAGTTCTCTCTGCAGGACTAATCATATGTTTATATAACTTAGTGGAAGTTCCCTAATGGTAAATAAGAGCCTCAAGCACTGAGGGCACATGAATCTTCTCCTATTCTGTGTACCCCATGTGGAGTTCATTTTCTATACCATAGGAATAATCAAGAGTAATCCAGCAGCCCATGTAGGATCCAGGAGGAAATCAGGGTAGATAACTGAGAGGTTTCCATTCCTAAAATGCATTCCTACAACCAGACTGATCTTTATCGCATGTAATTCTGAGAGCACTTCTTCCATTTAGGTGTTCAAAATAATAACAATATACAATATGTTTTCCATCTAACTCATGTCCCCATTTTCCTTCTTGGGATAGATGGTCATTCCACAACAAACTCCATATGAGTTTATTGCTCATATGTCAATTTGGTAAGGGGGAAGATTCTCAAAAGCCACTTGCCACTTTGCCAGTCTGGTGCAGCCCAGGGAACATACAGTAGAAATATCCCTCGGGAATATCTATCCAGCTTCCATCAAGCCACAGCATTATCTCAGGAAACACAGCAGAAAGGATCAGCTTTGATAATACTAGAGATGTTAGGAAAGGCCCAGCAAGGTGCAACAAAAGGAACTGGTAAAATAATAGGTTATTTGAACAAAAGGAAAACAAGAAGTAATTCCAGTCTTTAGGATGGGGCAATTTTAATTACATTTCATAATCCGACAGGAAAGAAGGAACTAGAATGTCTTCAACTGTAGAACTCATTTTCTTTTTTTTGTGTGTGTGTGTGGTGTATTGTGTTTTTAAGGCAAAAGTAGAACTACAGGTGCTGTTGCCTCACCTCTATCCTCATGTAGCCCCTCAACTTTTTGCCAGATCGGATGCGCTGAACAGGCAGCAGCAGCTGCAGCTCAACACTCACCTCGCTTCCCACATGAGCTCTGTGGATGCGGGCGAGCTCTGCGTATGTGCAGCTGTGCAGTGGGTGAAGGATAACAGCCCACCCTATTTCCAAAACCATAAGCTCTCTCCTGGAGGTCCTTCAAAGGAAGAAGGATTTAAAGAAACGTTTCATCGCATGTGGATCTACAGCCACCACATATACAGGCAGGAATTGAGAAAGAAGATTTTTGACTGTGCAAAGAAGTTAAATCTGACTGGCTTCTGCCTAACAGGAAAACCTGGTGTAATCTGTGTGGAGGGCATCAGAGAGAACTGTGATGAGTTCTGGCGTGTCATTAGGTATCCCAATTGGAAGCATATTTCATGCAAGCACACGGAGAGTATAGAAACTGAGGGAAACATTGATAGTCTTCGTCTCTTTCCTGCTTTTGAAGACCTGCAGTTTCAGGCACATGGTGATTATGGCCTGCGGAATGACTATCACATGGATCTGGGCCAGTTCCGAGAATTCCTGGAACAACATCAGAGTGGACATATTTTTCAGATTTTATTTGGTGTCGAAGGCAAACTTTCAAACAAATAAGCGAAACTGTGTAAAGGAGTTTCAATTTTGGACATCAGGTGATGAAGTAAACATTGAAATACTGTGCCTTACAGCTACTGTGAAAAGGGAAACTGTTCAACAGACAAGGAGGGCAGCTCAATGGGTTAATCTTGGTTTCTGTTCTGAATTCCTACATATATTTGAGAATGTTTGTTTATTTTCTGAGACCCCGAAATCAGCATTTGCTTCTCTGAGCTACATCTCTCAAATCAGTGGTTGCAGATGATAAAAATCCTACAGTTCAGTATTCTAAATTACACAATTCTGTCCCCTTATATGTTACGCTGTATGAAAGCAATGTGAGGTGCAGGCCTGTAAACAACTTCTGCATAGAGTTATGGGCAACTGAAGTGGCTGCTATCACAGATCAGCATGGTTACCAGTACAAAAGCATATCCTGCTCCAAGAAATCTTACTCATCTAAGTAAATCTCACTCAAGATTTATTTCATACAGTGTTATGTACTCTCACTTCTTTCAGTGAAGTGCAGACTGCCCAACCACATCAAGCTTTGCTTTTAAACAAAGGAGTGGGCAGGAATT
This sequence comes from Crypturellus tataupa, assembly GCA_034781795.1. Lineage (NCBI taxonomy): Eukaryota > Metazoa > Chordata > Aves > Tinamiformes > Tinamidae > Crypturellus > Crypturellus tataupa. The sequence goes on along the minus strand of JAWLRI010000700.1, from coordinate 1,010,096 downwards.
CCATATTAACCATTCACTTACATGCTCTGGGTAGTACCTATTCAATTATATAGTCATTACTGACCATCATTTTCCAGCTGCTCTTCCTACCACCTCATTGTAGCCTGGTTATGTTAATAGCAACTTTTCAGCTGCTCAGCTTATGACATTTCATGTAGATATTGCTAGGCCTATATATGCACTTTGGAAATGAAAGCATTTAAGAAGATATAAGCTTGATATTGTCTCTTTTCCTTGTATGGTAAATAAATATGCATACAACTTTACAGTCTTTCCTATGTCAAGTTGATACTGAAAGAGACATGATTATTGCAGGAGCACAGTAAGGTGAAAACTGGTACAGAGCTAAAAAGCAGCTGAAACGGGCGAGCTGTGGAGGTTAGGGCTGTTCTAATCTAAAAATCAGACCACGTGGACAGCAATTATTTAAAGACTGTATTTCAAAACAGTTAATTGCTGTAGAATTAATAACAGATATCTTTTATTTCAAATAAAACACAAGAAAGTACTTTAATATTTTTTTCATAATAGCAACATATTGAAAGGTGATGACAAAATTTCAGTTTGTGTAGAATGATTGATACACCTTATTGTGGCAAGTATGAGTATTGTTTATGTGGCTGTAAGTTTGGCCAGCATTATAAAAAAGTAAAATATGACAAAAAATGTTGACAATTTCTCATCATGTAATGAGGAAAAAGTGTCTATGGGGATAATATCTGCAGTCTGTAGCCATGACAAAACTGAGAGGCTGGACATATTAAATTTTGGTTTTGTAGAGGTAATGCTAAAGTATGATAGTTTAAAAAAAATAAAAATTGCAACTGCCCTTTGTGCCCTTTGTTCCCGGAAGTGTACTCTTTTCATAGAGTAACAGTAATTCTGTAACAGTAATTCTGCTTAAAAGTATTTCTCCATATTCCATATGATCCAAGTTTTATAGCTCCAATAAACTAATTTACTTTCAGCCTCAGTGAGAAGTAGCAAAACAGCTTTAGAAATAGGCCTTATCCTGAGACTTCCAACAGGCGGTAGTCTGCAAGGCACCGCTGAGCACCAGGTCAGGAAGGCTCCGCAGGAGGATGGTCCAGCAATTCAGAGGCAGACCTGGCGGAAGCTTTAGATGCAGCAAAAGCTCTGGTGTTTGCACTTACTTCTTTCTCTATCAGGGGAAATGACTGATTAGAGTCTGATCAGCTGTATCCAAGGGAGATCATGGGTTACACTGTGACCTTTAATGACTTAAGCAGTGCTCATAAATATTTCTTAGATTATTTCTATGTATCATTTGCTTAAGTCTAGTATTGTTCTCATTGATGTTTGTGGCAAAACTAAGTTAAGTTACAACCATTTATTTTGATTACAAAAAGATCTGTTAAGAATTTAGTGGAGGATATCTGAGGTAAAATAATCATCAAAAAATGAACAACACAAATCCACTTCTCAGATTAATTTTTATTTTCTCAAGTATAATTAATGACTCCTTAATCTGAGCTTCTAATCAAGTATTACAATTTAGAAAAAGCTTCTGTGTATCTTAAAAAATTAACTATTCTTAAATTTACTAGGCAGAACTGTTCCAATCATTTTAATGATTTTAACTCCTCCTAGTTTGTTTATTACCAGCTAAATATTTACAGTTTGCACATGGCTTCTTCGGGCCAGGTGTAGGAGTCGGCCGTGAAGCAGTTGTAGTCGGTGCTGTAAACCTGGGAGCGGATGAAGGCTTCCAGGTCCCTGGGCTGGGGGTAGAAGGAGGCAGTGCCCTTCCTATAGGCTTCTTCTGCGATCTGCAACGACACATTACATCCCTCATTAGTCCCAGTAAAGTCCTCCAGTGCATTTCACAGGGTCTGAGCAGGAGCTGGGTTTAAATCAGTGCAGGAGTTCACCTTCTCCGGTGTTGCCAGCCAGAGAATTTACTTAGATGTACCCCTAATCGAGGACAGTATATAGAGAGTAAGATTAGGAATAGGGTGATGTTTGCATCCATTTAAGTTAGCCTTACTCATGAAATCACTTTCAAAAGTAATGAGTGAGACTGCCTTAAATACAGTTACTTGTTCAGTGCTCTCCCCATCCAGCAATATCTTCAGTTTTGTCATGCAGCAGCGGTTAAAATATTCTACAATGCCCAAGCATGGAGATACAATTTCTGCTGTTCTGCCAACCAGGTTACTCAGATTTGCCATGTTCATTAGCACGGTGAGAAAATGTGATTTGTTTACAGCTGCTGTGCTCCCTGTATGAGAGAAACTTACTAATATTTGCCAGAGATAAACTCAGAAGAAAAAAGAAAAAGAACCTACATAGTAAACAGATTTGATTCTTGAAATGGGTGGAGAAAACAAGTATTTTGTGTGTATATATACATAACCCATACATACATCTATGTTTGCTTGCTTTTTTCTCAGCCAGATTCTTTCCAAGAGAATCAATTACTACATCACACATCTAGCTACAATAAAATGAAGTTTTCAAGGTTTTGGAGCCCACTCAACGCAGCAAGGTAGCCTCCCATGCAGGAAGAACACCTACCTGAGAAATATAAAAATTTTGACTGGATATTTATCTATAAGAAATTGAGTTTCAGCAGAGATCAGGTAGAAAAAGAATTACTTGTTAACATTTTCATTTTTTTTTATTTGTATTATATGTACACACATACAAATAACCTTGTCAGAGTCAATAGAGGCAGAGCCTCTGTTGCTGTTTCTCTGCCAAGTACAGGTCATCTGATGCAGTGTGTGGAATGCAGGGAATATTTTGACTTCTACAGAACAGAGTTTATTACCCAAGTAATTTTTTTTTAAATATACAAAATAAAACTAAGGGAACTTTTTCATGCATGAGGGATGTTCATTGTTCTTTCAAAAGAATATTCAATAAATTTAATTTTAGTAAGGTGAGTAAGGGAGTAATCAAGAAAGACAGCAAAACAATAATCCTGAAAGATGAACAAAATAAGTCTATAAAAATGAAAAAAAAAAGTCCCCCAGAAGAGGGAGGATTTGGAGTTAAGTACTTTAAAGCTTTAGCTCTCTCCCAGTAGGGCAGCCACATTTCTTGGGTAAATTGCAGGTTTATCAATTGCAGGTTTAGGTCAGTTACTTAAAATCGATCCATATCAATTCTATATTTATCAATAAAAAATAAAATAAGCCAAAGGCACCGCTTACCCTGCAGACCACGCACTGGCAGTGCTGCAGGGAGAGGGGCCGGTGGCCCTGAGTGGGGGCAGCAGCTGCCCTGCCGGGCACACTCCGGCACATCCCTGCCCTGAGCACCAGTCAGCCAAGGGCAGCTCTGCTCCACCTGCCTCTCCTTCCTTCTGCTCTGCCACACTGGCAGTTACAGCTATGGACCTCAGTTTAACGTAGGAACTGCTGCTTGACTAAGTCTCATGTAAACTGAGTTCAACGCACGTGAAGACACAGCAGTTCATCAAAGGAAACAGCAGCAGGAGAAAAACCTCACAGAAGCGTGGCGTGTCCTACCTTCACAGCGATTCTCAGCGACACGTCCCGAATGGTGACCAAGGGCGGGTACAGGCGGCCCTCCCTTAAGTTCTCCTCTGAAACCTGCCGAGCGATTACCTAGGAATAAAGCATACACAGCTGTAGCTTTATGATGATTTAGGAAAGAAAAGGTTTCACTTTGGCAAAGCTACCGCTTAATCCACCTAGAAAGTGCTTCTTAACAGCCAACCTTACTATTAAGAATATCCACATATGAGCTAGAAAATCAGGGAGTGTGAAATGCCATATTCCACTCAGATGATTACATTATTTTGCTCTGCATTTATTCATTTACATGCTTGTGGATGGGAGAGGCGAGAAAGGAAGATCAGTAATGTAAAAATCTGATCCTTTTGTTAAGCATTTCCACTTCAGAGCAAATGCCCGTCTTTGTGATACAAAGGAGTTAAAAGGCTGCAGAGTTCACCCAGATCCAAAGAGGCACCAGGTCCTGGAGCAGTCCATGATACACACAAGCAGGCAAAAGCTTCACCGTGAGATATAAATGGAGGGAGGAATCCCTCCAGGCATCAATCCTAGTTAAACATGGACTGGCTTTATGTAGTTTCCATTGCATATTTAGTAATCAGGCTGGAGTGTATCCTTCAGTTCATTATCATCCTAAAGGAAAGCAGTCCCCCAAGCTACATTATGGAGGGAGACTGGGGAGATTAGCTTCAAAAGGACACCCAGAATTTTTTGCTGATCATGCTCTCCTGTAATTTACACAGCAAACTGGTAATTGTAGAAAGGTTTTTTTTTTCCCATTCAAAGTGTTAACAAGAGCAACAAGCTGCTCTTCCAAGTGTGGGAGAAATGATCAGGAAAGGAGAAATTAGAGAAAAAGTAGGGCCTAACAGAAGTTCTGGCATTACAGTGGCTTGCTTGAACGAGAGACAATTCCAACTCCACGGTGGTTGTTTTGTGCAGAATCTACTTCCCCACCATTCCCTTGGCAACACAGCCTGCCCTCCTAGCACACACTTATAAGAGTAAATGAAGAGTGGAGCAGGATGGAGACACCAGGGCCAAACTCTGTCGGCTTCCTGCAGACATGGTTACCTGATGGTGCCATGTAGACGATGGATGAATGGGGGGTGAAGACCCCGTGCCCAAACTCTGCTGTGCTCCCTGCAGAGGTGGCGCCTGCTGCTACCATGCTAAGCCCACAGTGTGACAAGGTGTCTGGTGCTGGGCCAGCAACGGTGGCAGGTCAGTCCCTTCCAATGGACTTCGCTCAAACTTCTCCTCCTTCTAATCTCATTATAATACCAACATGCAGCCCCATCCCATCTGTCCCTACAAGGAACGACCCCTCCTTGCTGAACATGCTGTCTGGATTTTCAGTTAACTCGGGAGACCCTTTAAACCAATGAATAATAAAAGTAGGTATGACTAGAGTCACTCAAGCTCCACCTATGTAAACCAAAATACATAAAAGGTGAACTAAGGAGGGATATAGTAGGAACTGAAGAAGTAGGAAGAGGAACTAAGGAAGAGAGAAAGAAGGCAGAAGGAGAGGGAAGACGCTATTGCAACTTCTGGATCAGTCAACAGGCTGAACCCCTTTCCTCCCCTCAGATCAGGATGCCGCCTGAGGAGACTCCTCAAGACTGAGAGCCCTCTCCCATCTTCTGAGTGCGTGATGATTGCGTATTTGTACACTAGGCACTAGCTAAGAACCCCACACTGTAGGGGCAAATTTCCTCTACTGACATCCAAAACCTGTTCTCTAAATGTTGCATTTGAATAAACCATGGTATTTGTGAACTCGACTACTTGTTTTGAAGGCAATTGGAGGTACAGTTGACAGGCTGTTCATGAACACAATACTGCCAGAGTCGGACCTATAGTTACCACAGTATTTGGCATCCCTGTTAAGAGATGAGTCCAGCTGCCTCCAGGCCCTCTAACCTTCGAGGATCGTCTGGAACACAAGGGGATTCACCTCATACCAAATTTGTACCCCCTTTCAGACCACAACACCAAGGTATAATGAGTAAAGGATGTATATAATGAGTAAGCTTGCCTACATTTTCATCTCATATTGAGAAATGCAATAGTCCAAAAAAAGTAAAAACAGTAGAGGGAGCTAGGACAACACAAGATCTCCTACTTTTTGCTTTTTCCCATTAACAGCCCCTAGGTTATTTAACACACAGCCCTTTGATGAAATCAAACAGGATTTGCAAGTGAATGTATAGAAAGGAGACTGCAACAGTGAATTCGGCTGTCAACACTTTAACAGGGCTCCGTAGGCAATATGACATCTGAAGAAGCTGCTGTTAATGTAAAGCAGCACTGAGAAAAGTTAGGGAGCAGAGTACCCTCGGTTTGAAATGGGGGTGGCACAAACCATGTCAGACAACATTTGAGCAGGACTCTACTCAAGGTGGAAGTGGTAGCGAATTTAGACCATACAGATGCCACAACTATTTGGTTTGAAAAGCTTCAACAGAAGTATTTAAAACTGCAAAAGCACAAAGAAACATTTTCAAGGGGAATGACGCATCCTTCAGGTTAACTTTGAAAAACGTTCTGGGAGAATAACAGTCAATGGCAGAGGAGGAAAAAAAGATGTTGGTCAGTGTTGGAGTTACCAAGAATCAGAGAGTTCAGTATAAAAAATGTAATTCTGTCAATGTATATAACTGTAATGCACCCTAACTTTGAACAGTGTATGGTTTTGCTCCACCTCGTTCAAAAAAGAATAGAGTAGAATCAGAAATGGTAGAGTCAGTAAAAAGGATGAGTTAGAGGCTAGTTTTTATACAACGAGATTTTATAAGTAGGCTAGGGAAAGAAGATACAAAAGAACAATGAACATTTCTCATATCAATATCAAAACCCAAATCATCAGGGAGGAAATATGTTTGGGTTTTTTTTCCCCTCCAGAATGCATAATTAAATTGTAACATTAATCACCAAAAGCTGTTCAAATGTATAAACACACCTAAAAAAATAATTAGATTCATTATGGAAGAAAAATATTATACAGATTTCTGTACAGATAGACATTCCAGCTCAGGAACTCCTTAAAGCAGAGGCTGCCAGAGCCTGCAATGGGATTTCAATGAAATTAATCTATCCTTTCTTGTCACCTGTCCTTCCCTCAGCTTCTGCTACTCATCACTTTCACAGAAGGATATTGGACTACTTGGATCTTAGGTGTGACACGCTATGGCCATTTTCATATCTTACTGTTGAATTATTTAAAGCTTTTAATAGAGAAATTTGCTTATTTCATGATCTAAGTGAGAGTCACTGAAACCTGGGCAAATGGTATAAAGCAAGAAGGGGCATCTTGGCTTTCTGAGGATATGCTTTCTATAATGAAAGGATTTAACAGGATTATCTCTGGACTAGTTGAACTGTAGGTCACTTATGCCAAGAATATTTCGTTTGTTCATAATTCTCTGGCCTTTTGTTGTGTTTGATAGGACTCAGAAGAAGAGGTCATCACAGAGAAATTGCCTGTAACTAAGAGGCATTACAGTTTAGTACCTTAGATTTATCAACTAAAATCAAAGTTACCCTCTCTTTTCCCTGGTATGAAGAAAAGAACACCTGAAAATAAAATCTCTTGTAGTTACAATAACCTAATTGTGACTGTTATCAGATTTAATTTGAGAGGTGGCAAAGCGAGAATTTAGGATCTGCAGGCAAGCCTGAGCTGCTTTTCTTGTACATACATATATATATATATATATACTTTTCTGATATGTTATCATTACAAAATAAGAAGGTCCCTTTGTTTAACAAGCATATTTTGGGGTGTTTTAAGTTTTGTATCCTCTTGGGCACTTTCCGTTTCAAATGGAGATCCCAGACAATTTTTCTAAGAATGATGTCACATTACCTTGCTTTTATCTTCCCATTAAAAAAATCCAGCAAAAGAAAAGCACTTTTCCCTTGCACTGTAATTTCAGCTAAAGGCCTAAGTGATCCTGCCTTTCACATTCCTGATGCCTTTTCTGGCCTGGGCCTTCTCTGGCCCAGGCTTCTTTGCAATCCATCACTTTGCTCCTTGCTCAGCGATGGGCTTAGGCTCGCTCAAGATCCAGACGAGGTGGGTCCTCTACCAGAGCTAGGGACCCCTGTGTGAATCCACCTAACTCCAGGAGCACCGGGCAGAGCTGTCCCTTGGCTCTTGGCTTTGTTCACAGTGGATTTCTGGATGACTTCTTTGCATCTCCCTACTGAAAACATACTTCAGGTGTCACCTTTCATCCATCCATCAGCAATCCAAAGCCTGCTATTATATAGAGCCCATTTCACCCACACCAAAATGAAGCAACTTGTAGAATGAAGACAGACAACTGTTTAACGCAGCAGTTTGGACCAGCAGGCAAGGAACACCATATCCAACTGAAATTACAGGGGAAGATCAAAACAGCAGGTTATAATTACCCAAAGACTTAGGAGATGGATCATTGCCCTCCTAAGATGGTTGGAGCCAGTGGAGACAGTCCGGACTTTCTACTAATTTTACAGATGGAAATTGCAAATGTGTCTCTCAGAGAGGGCAAGCAGCTGGCAAACATTTTTAAAGATGTCACAGTGCACACCACAAAGAAACTCAGAAACCCAGCTGAGATTTAGCTTTCTTCTCTGTGCAAGCAACACTGCCCATGTATTGTCAGGCACACTCGGTCAGCTGCCTTCGGGACTAGGAACCTGCACTCCTGAGAAGCTCTGCAACTTGGACTGCAAACTGCTATAAATTGCATTGAGTAGAAATCAACAGTGAAGTGAGTTTAGGTCAACTAAACTCAGTATAACTGAGACTAACCTCCCTCATTGCCTTCCTCCTTAAGTAAAGCAATGGGAATCCAGTTTTTAATGACCTTGCATGGACACAGTCCATCTCCCTGGCCCTGCTCAGGGCTTTCTGATGAGAAGAGGAAGAGAGAGGGAGTGCAGGGCAGGACAGGGCCAGGAGCACGGAGAGGCAACGGTGCAATGGGATGACAGCAGGCAGCGAGCAAAGATGGTGCACCCAGAAAAGCACAGAGCCTTTCAACTTTCTTAAGAGAGAAATGGCTGCAGGAAGACTGACTATTCAGGTGGAGTTTTTGTAAGAAAAAAGAAAAAGAGTTGAATACATTCAATTTTAATCACAGCTATTAATTTGTTTTGCTTGAATATGGGCTTCTGAGTAACAAAGCCTAGATTCCCCTCCAGCAGGTGTTGAAGATAAAATCCTGTGCACATGTGGAATCATACTGAAGAGGGGTGGGTGCCAGATTTAGAAAAATCAGTGGAAGTAAATGTGACTCCCCAGGACCAAATGTGCTTCCTCTTGATTCACCTCTCTGCCCACTGAGTGCAGATAAAGAGGGAGAGAGTGAAGTCAGATAGCACCAGAACACACATCATGAAAAACTTGTGTTTGGAAAGAAAAGAACCAATCCAGACAGGAACAGGAAATAAAATGGGAAGAATGGCATGGCGATTATATCAAATTATAGTGCAAGGAACCACTGAGTAATGCAGCATTTTTACCAGTGCTGGCAAGGGAAGTGTTCAAGAAACAGGATGCCATCACCTCTACTCAAAAATAGCACAAAGCATAAAGAAATGCAAATAACATTTGTACACAAAAGATGCCTAAATGTTACCCCAAAGCTACCAGCTTCAGGTTATAGTTTCCTTCAAACTGCATGTATTTGCATTCATGTGTTAGTGCAGTCTTCCCTTCTCTCTCTCCTTTCCAGGAGAAGGTAAAGCTTATATCAAATGTCCTTGCGGCCACCTATTAACTATTTAAAAATAACTCGTTCAAAAACTTACAAAAAAAACCATACCTTTCAAATAAAGATCTTAAGTGGAGAAAACAATATTTTTTTCCTGATTTAAAAATGTTTAGCTATTTCCATTTAATTGTTCATTGTTACCCAGTTACTAAATTAAGGAATTTAGGTAATTTTTAATACAGTACCTCAGCAGTTGTGAGGAACACCTCCTCGTCGATATGTCTCAGTCCACATGCAACAATGCCAAGGGCAACTCCTGGGAACACGTAGGAATTGTTGCCCTGTCCAGGATAGAGAGTTTGTCCACTTGGAAGAGTGACGGGATCGAACGGACTTCCACTGGCAAAAACGCCACGTCCCTAAATGGTAGGAGCAGAGCAGAAGATGGAGAGGAGTGGGAGAAGTTGCTGATACGCTTAGGACACCCTTCCAAAGACCTGCTGCTGTGGAAGCTGCAGGTGGCGGCTGTTTTCATCCTTCCTCTGAGAGGCTGCTGCAGCGTTTTGGCTGAACAGCTATCAAGGGCAACCACTCGCCTTGCTCAGGGTATTAGTATAATTTAGACGAGAGAAAAGTGGGAGCCAGCATTAATTATTCATTTTGTACTTCCACGCAGGAGAATGAGACGTGGGAAGATACACAGACAACAGCAGAAGTGGTACAGCTCCCAGGGGACAACACTGCTGTGCCCACGATGGGCGGCGCTGCTGGAATTCTTCCCAGTGCAGTGGGGGTCCTTGCACAAAACCGTGGCAGTGCCGCCAGCGCTGCCCTGCTGGGGTGCAGGGTCAGCAGTTCCCGAAGGGCTGGCGCTCCGCCCTCCCTGCCACATCATCCCATGGGGCAACCTATAGCAGAAGCTGCCCGTGGGGCTGGCTCTGTGCTGGTCCCTTGCACAGGGCCCTGGGCAGCGCTCAGTGCCCGCACGCAGGGAGGCCCCATGGGCAAGGACCCAGCACAGGCAGCTCCGCTGCGGCACCTCTGTTCCTCTCCTCCCTAGGTCACTCCTGGCATCTTGGGAGAGGGAAGTAACTTCCAATCCAAAAACTGCAGATTTAGACTAATAAGGCAGGTGACTTTTCTCAGGCCCAAAGGATTTGCTGAGGAGGCAGAACCCTAGAATTTAAGCAGTAACTTTAGGTGGAGAAGAGAGGCTAATGAGGAGCCGGTCCTCTCTATGCAAACAGTGCTAAAGTGATAAATGTTGCTGTTAAAGACTTAAGAAATGCCTTGTATGAGAAATAGCTAAGTCTATTTTAGGGAACTGAAAACGTGCATTTTAAATACACAACTGTTCCTGTTCAGCCCTTCAAAGAGTATTCTGTTTAGCTTGGTGTCAGGCAGCATTATCATGGCCTGCTTATTATACACTTCGGTGGCAGATCAAATACTGCAGTGTGTCTTTTGCTCCGCTTCCCAGATGTAGTTTCCCATTATACCCAGCCCTTTATGGAGCTGCTTCCCTGATTCCTGCATTGCACTGTAATTGGGAACCTCTCAGTGGGGCATGGGCAGCTAAATCTGTCTTGTGGACACTGGGGAACTGCCCTGCTAACTGCCCTGTTCTTGACAAGAAATCCACACAATAAAACACACAGAATAAACTACTCATGCAGAGCAAAATTTAGACTGAATTACAAGAGAATGTGCTTACTGGCCCTTAGGTTTGTAATTATGAAACACTTTAAATAAGCAAACACAGCTTGCTTAATTTTCACCCAGGTTTCAGTAACAGAAATCTTTACAAAATTTCTTAATTTATAATAATTATTTTTAAAATTCTATTTCCCATACTAAGGCATTTTTTATCCTACAATATATTTATAAAATCTCTAAGGAAAAACATGCCACTAGGCATTTATATTACACAGAATGGTACAACTGAAACAGTCACAAGGCTTTAATGACTGACAATTACTGATGCCTCAGTTATAATAAAGAACTGCAAATCTTGACTTACATTCTACAAAAGCCATTAAAAATTTCAGAGGGTTCAGGCATCTATTGACTTCAGTGAACTGTCTCTTGACAGAATCATAAAATCCTGCTATTTAATTTAACTCATTTTTATGCACACACAGAAACACAACTAGTATTTGCTCTCCCATCCTTCACCTTTATCCCAAGTTAAGCTTACTTTATAATGTGCTTTGCCCCCATATCCTGGGCAGATGTTAGGCATCAGTTACCTCTGTATAGCAGTTACCTCTGTATACTTGTAGCACTGCTCGGCAGTGCACTCCGCCTTGCTCGTGGGGTTGCTGAGAGCAAAAATAATGGGACGTTCGTTGAAAGCAGCCATATCTTCAAGAATTTGTTTGGTAAAAGCACCACCAACTGCAGCAACTCCTAAACAAGAAAAACACGCATGTAACAAGGAAACAAATACAATTTGTTCCAGGTAACTCATGCATGTCCCTTGTAAAAGAACAGCTTCTTTTCCTGCAAACCTTTCCTTTTAAAATGTAGTTCAACTTTTAACAGTGTTTAAAAAAACGTTCTGCAAAAAAAGCTTTTGCTTCTTCAAGTGCTATAAATTGCTGGCATTTTCCCCCCATATGTCTACCTCGGGGATTATCTGTCGGAACAACGGCTGCGATGCAGCAGCCACAGCGCGCGTCCCGGCATGCAGCGAGCGCAGGGAGGCTGCCGCTCAGAGCCGCCTTTGCAAGGTCTGCCCTCCAAGGGCCTCCCCTCAGCACACCGTGTCCTGCCTCCCTCAGCTTTGCATTTTGCATGGCATTTGGTATGGATCATTGGAAGGTGTTATTTCCAAGTACTGCTGCTTCTAAAGCAGTGCAAGTTACACGTATGCAAGTAGACTTATGGGTCAATTCATTGTACCAGGATTATCTCTGAGCTGAGCCCAGGCCCTTCAGATGCCTCCTGCAGGACTCAGCACAAGCCTGCACAAAACTAGGGAGCACCAGCCAACATGCAGCGAGGCAGGAGGCCGGCGAGGGGCCGGCGGGTGATGCTCTCCCGCAGCCACTGGGATCGGAGCCATCTCTGGGGCGGGAATGCAGGCACCCCAGCCCTGTGGTGCTTCTAATGATGCTGGTTCTCACAACGGTGACGCCTACGCATCGTCCCTGGCGTACGGCAGCGTCTCCACCTCCCTGTGCGGTGAGCTGAAGTCCACACTCCGCTCTGTGAGGCCCTTTCTGTAAAATAGCTGTGTACCATCTAGCTCCCAGATAAATCCAGTCAGGGTAGATAAGTGCAGGACTGTCTCCTCAAAGCTCATACAACAGACTGGATTGCTTCTCTCAAATCTAGGGTGCCTGGTTTCCATTTTTACTGACACGAGGAGGAAATAATGTCTGTCTGCCGCAGCGCACTGTCATTGCCCTCTCCAGCCGCACTGATGGACAATCCCGGAGAGATGTTCTGGGTTTGAGAGGCTTCCCAGAGAGTGACAGTCCTTCTGAATTACCCCTTCCTGCCTCACCAGAGATTAAAAGCAATGCCTCTCTATTCTCCATGTTGCCCTTACTTCCAAATGCTTTGCACAGGCATTAAATGACAGCACCCAGCGCAGGTAGCTGCTGCTGCAGCCAGTGCCACAGCTCAGAGCTCGGAGGCTTCCCCAGGCTGGCTCAGTTCTCAAGCCCGTTGCCACTAACGAGCCCCTCCGCACGCCTTTACAGGTGTCCAGGGATCACGTTCAGCCACTTCGAGGGTGCTTCTGTTACAGGGTTCACATCAAATCAGAAGTAATTCAGAAAAGCGGCACGGTTCTCCTGACATCTCTACTCCACCCTGCGTCACTCCACCTGGCAATGGAAGCTTTGCAATGGAAGCTCTGCTCCGCACTGGGGTAACTCCTGTTTGCTCAGAATTGTGCTTAGAGCTTTCTAAAACAACAAGGTAACTCTGTTCAGAGGAACCTGATCTGGCCTCCAGACAAAGCCACATCCCCGTTTTGGGTTTTTTTTTTTTTTTCAGAGAATAAGGTCACTTCTTTAAAGTAAAAGAAATTACCTATTAGCACGGATGGTTTTATATCTCTAACAATATCTTCTAGATTTTTCATTTCAGCATGTTCCTGGGCAAAATGTTCTTTCTCAGCCGTTAATGAGGCACGTCCCTGAGTGAGGGAATAAGAAAAAAGTAGTTATTGTAAAGGATGCTGGAACCATAATATCAGATACCAAATTATTCAGCTTAGCATGTTGTACTTCCTTTCAACTTTTGAGTCTACCAACAAATATATCAGAAAAAAATTACATTGCACATAGCTACCGTTGTTAAGACTGCTTAGGACAAATCTACTTGTGTAAGAAACGTAGATCAAGTTCACTAATTTTAGAATTTTGAAGCTTGCAAAAGGTCTAGAACGCAACTGTAGTAGCAACTGTATAAGAGAAAGAACACGCATTTCTTCTTTGAAGAGTTCTTAATGTTGCCATGCCTGTTGGCATTCAGTCAACTAATGACAAAGTAGTAATATGTTTATCTATAACACAGCATGGAAGGGCTGGGTGGAAGGGAATTTCATAACTATTATAAAAACAGAAATATTTTTCTAGCTTTTTTTTGTTCTGGCATAAAAATACATGGGCTGAAATAGACATCTGGTAGCTTCATACAGGCCGCATTTAATTCTTTCCTTCGGAATTCTAAGCAGATGTTCGATTCATTGGTTTTGTCAGTCAAAATGGACTTACCATGAAAGAATTTTCAGCGTGATGAGCACTAGCACCTTTGCAGCTGTTGCGGGCTAGTGGGCCATCCAAATGCAGCACAGGGTCCGGGGCTGCTATCTGCAGTCACTGTCTGCAGGCTGCAGTGGAGCCCAGGGGAAGCAGTGAGGGATGGGGGGCAAGAAGTGGCCAAAATTTGTGAAAATTATGCTATTTGCTGAATAGATTCAATATCTCCATTACATGGACCTTGGAAAATTTCAGCAGGACCATTTAAAGTAAGCATTAAGACTCAAATTATCCTTATGCCTTGGAAAACCTCATTCAAAACCAGGTACTTTTCAAATACAAATCTAAAAGATGGTCCCAGGCCCTCAAAAATCTCACAATGTCACACAAGGTAATAACTGATACAGATGAGGAAAGATACGAGAAAAACAAAGCTCCCCTTGCCAGGGGAGCCTGATTACGAGGAACTTCCACGGAGTCCTCCTCCTCGCACGTTTCTTATGTCATCAAAACACGGAGCTTTCAAACTAGGAGGGCTGCTTCGGCGTGAGCTTATACAGCTCTTAAGTGTTCTCCTACAACTGCTAGCACAGAAATGCTTTGATGCAAGCACCTGGTTTCCTTTGCGGGCAACATCTGAAATCCTCAGCCTCCAGAGAACACCACAATATTCCCCATTTTTGGCATTCTCGTGCTGGAAGCCCTCCAGCGTCAACACACGCCTGGAGTCCGCTGTTCTCCTGCGCTCCGGCAGATGTCAGCACAGCCTGCGGACCCGTTCCAGGCATCTCTTTTTAAAACAGGAATTTCCCTTAATACACTCGGGGGGGAAAAATAAGTTTTCTTTCTGGTCACCAAAGAACAAATGCATTTGTTGCTCTCAAACCCCAAACCTGCAGCTAGAAGCACTTGAAAGCATGACAGCGAAAAACACTTCTCCTCATGTGAGCTGGCCGGTTGCTGAGGCTGCCCCGAGGAGGCCGAGCTGGTGGAAGGTCTCGCGAAAGCCGGCACTGGGCGCAGGGCAGACCTCTCACCTCCTGCCTGCGCCTCCCCTCGGCTGCTTAGCAGCTTCTCCTGGGGAATCGAGTTCAAACGCAGTCCTGGCGCCCTGGCCTGCCCTGGGCTACCAGGAGGAAGGAAGTCACCTGCAGCAGCGGGGCCAGCAAGCAGCCTGGATGCGGCCCCTCGCGAGCCACTGGCTACAGAAACCAGGGGGTAAATTGTGCTGGCCGGATGGGGCAGCAGAGGCTCGGATATATTTCGTCCATATCTTAATATCACACAGGGGACTGTGCTATTCTTAAAAGGGGGGAAAAAAAAGGGTTTTCTTTATTCCAGTTTTGGTCTGAATTAGCTTGGTCCCATTAGTCAGAATGAATCATGTCTCCAAGTAAATATTTTTCTAGTATATTAACTAAGAATGAAATAGTCAATTCTGTGGCTTAGCAAAAATAGCAATAATTATATATATATATATATATATATGTATACACACACATACACACACACACACGTATATACAAAGATTTTTGCTTGGAAAATTCCTGTAAGAGAAAATAGATGATTTGGGGTTTTTTTTTACATTTTTAAAGAGATTGAAAAAATAGATTTTAATTGTTAATTTAGTGATCCTAAAGGTGCTGCATAAACCCCCCTAAAAACTATGCCTGAGAATCCAAGACCAGCTAACTGATGTGGTTACACAGCCCCAGTAATTTAGAGGACAGTGCTATACATGGTATTTTTTTCTCCCTATCTTGGCAAACTTCTGTTGTGCACAGAAGAGAAGGACCCCACAGCCAGATCCCCACGAGCTGCTCCAGTGCCCTGGCCACAGGGGAGGAAGGAAGAGCTCGGCACTCTGTGAACTCAGCCTCAAGGGAGAGCGATCCCAGGCATCCAGTAATGCTCCCCAATGTCCTCCTCTGGGCGGTTCTAGCCAAAATGAGTTCCTGCCACTCTGCAGAGATGAGAGGATCAACAGAACCAGAACTTCAAAATCTCGGTTCTGGATTCCTAATTTTCTGCCTTCTGCCTCCTAACGCCAGAGAGAGGTCACAGTGGTGGATCTCTCAGCATAGCAGGCCTCTAACTGAACACATTTTGCAGCCATGTAGCATCCTTAAGAGATTTGCTTCCCAGCCCTGGCTTGGCTACCTTTTGTACTGCATCTCTCTGCTGCTGCAGAACATCATCCCGAGGAGCATAAACAGAGCTCAAGCTCCCTGTCAGCATGTAAAGCTCATTGACATTTCCCTTCTCCTGCTAATGCAAAATATTAAATATTCTATACTAAAGATGAATTTCTATAAATACTGGTGTTTTGTATACACAGCACTGACTCCTTTATGTGGAAGCATCATCTTCAGTCACTTGTGTACTTGTCTTTTGAGTCCACTGTCTTGCTGTTTCGATATCACTAAAACATCCATTCCTTCAGGAAAAGGGTTTGGAGAATCTGTGATGTGAAGCTGTGTCCCCTGCAGCCTGCCAAGCCTCTCGCTGCTCCAGGGAGGCACTTCAAGGCCTGCCTCACAGGAGGGGATTTCTTTTCAGAACCTCCTATGAGAGGTTGTTATTGCCTGAATCCTCATTCGGGTTGGACCACAGTTCTCTTAAGCTGCCTTAATAGTTTACTACGGTGTGTAAGGAACAACATTCCTGCATCAAATAACACTCCCCAAACCCAGACAGAAAGTCCTTTCCCACTGAAAAGAACAGACCAACCAACAGACTCTCACACTTGTATCTCTCATCATATCTCTCACTTTCATACAGCTATTCAGGTGGAGGACACAGAAGGGTAGAAGGCAAAACTGGAAAAAGAGGCAACACATCCTTCTTGCTCCAAGTGTCCAATATATATTTTCAGCCATTACAATTATATTTGTGCTTGGTGGCCTCACTCTTCAAACTTGGCACCATCATCCCAAAAAAAAGAAAAAAATGAAAAAAAATGGAAAAAAGGCAATATTTCATTTCATAACTTTTCTCATCACCATCTATTTTCATATCATTTTCTTAATGATTTGAAATTTCTCAGCTTCTCACAGAATAGGTAATTTGCTACATACATGAACAAACCAACTAAAATGCAAGGAAGGCAGCCCCAGCATCATCATCATTAATGAAACTTGGGCTGCTTAGATAACAAAACACACAACTTCACAAAAATAAGGGAAACAAATACACTGGACACACTCAATAAAGTAAAATAAAACCTTAGTTTTCAAAGACTAATGTCTTTGAAATGTCACACATGAGTTTGGTGGGGAGGGAAAAATACTGTCTCTATCAGAGTATTATTTTGTACCAAGAGACCTGATGGAGATTTGGGATCGGAACAAAAGAGAACAAAGCAACCTGCAAGCCGATATGTTGCTATATTAGGAGCCACAGTGGGATCTCAGATGTAGAGTAATACGAGCCTAATTCTTTATTAGGGAGCGGGTTACAATGCGGACTGTGTTAAGTCAGCAGATGCGGGCCGGCGATACGCAGACAATAGCGGCATTCTCCGCGGGTGACACTATGCATGAGAGGTCTTGGCAATCCCGAAACCTCTGCACTCCCTCTTGCCTAGGAGAGGGGCACGTTAACACCAAGACATGGATACGCCGAGGCCGGGACCTTTCAATTCACGGGGCAAAAGTAGGGCCGGACTCAGTAGTTAATAGTCTTATGAAGAACTGCTTGGCTTTCAGTTTGGAACTGATAATTTATAGACATTTGCTGTCGATAAAGAGTACAACCAAGAAGCGAAGGCTGGGATCACGCTTTAAGCAAACGGGCACCACAGCTTCCACAGAAACGAGCATCGTCGTGTTACAGAACCAAGCTGTGGGTCGGACAGCAAAGCAAAACTGACCCATCGATAAAACCTTGAGAAAACTCATAGACAACAGCTGTAAAAACAAGAGTCCAGATCGCGCAGCCGACATCCATACCAGCTATTAAAAACTTTGCAGCCACAACCAAGGGGGTTGGACAGGCCTGGCCAACGCACTGGTCGCGCTGGGGATGCGGCCAGTGCCTCTCGAGCCGGGACGGTCGGTGCCCCATGAGCAGCCCCCGCCGCTGCCTCGCAGGTCCCAGCGCCCGCCCGGCCCTGCCTTAGACCCAGGCGCTGGCGCGGGGCCCATCACACTGCCAGGAGCCCCGAATCTGTTCCTACGGCCAAACCTGTTGACACAGGCGCTCGCCTCCGTTCAGCAGTGTCAGCCGCAGCTTATCCGAGCAAGACAACAGAGATCGGGGCAGAGATAAACTCGAAGGTCTTAAATACCCAAGAGATGAGAACTGCAAACGTAAGAGGACTGGGAACCTAAAGCAAAGTGATTCACTGCTAGACAGAGTCTTTTCCAACTGCAAGTATTCTCCCTTTATTTGTTTCCTATGGGCTCCTTACTGCAGAGTTAAAAGCAAAAGAAACAAACAAACAAGCAAGCAGTTGTAAAAGCATCACAGAAAAAGGAACAGAAAATGTCCGTGTCTGCACTGACAATGGGAAAGGACAAGCCAGGTCTGAGATGTGCAGAAGGATTTGCCAGGCTGCCCTATATAGGTCATGAGAAGTCACAAAATATTTTAAAGAAAGGTGGAGATATGGAGATGACCTCACAGCTACTGAAGCCAAGGGCTTACAGGTGACAGGCCCTCTGCTTCAACAACAGCAAAAAGCCCCAAACCAAACAAAACCCTCTAATCCCCCACACGAGGGTCCTAATTCCCAGCCTTTCACCTACCACGTGCACCTAAGGGTGAAGTGAAGTTTCAGACCACAGAGATGGACAAAACAGCTTGGACACAGATGTAATAAATCTTTTGCTGTCAATGGTTTGAAAAAAGAGCAATGTTTTGAGCAGCTAATGCTGCAATGATTAGCAGCAAAATTGAGAGATCAGAAACAAAAATAACATTTAGGTAATGATGTTCTTTCAGTGTCACCTTAAAAACACAGTATTAGAAGATTATGGCTGTTAGAGTTAAGTCCTGTCATGTGTTTAAAATACACTTTCCCTGTGTATAAGCAAACATGGATCACAGGCAGGACAAAGTTTATAAATCCTGTAATGGGAGCATCCACACAGATACACAACGCTGAAATTCTGCCATCAGCCCCAATCATCCTCTCTGCTCTCCGTCGCTCTCTAAGCAAAGCCTGAATCTCGTATCCAACACTGACCAGACCATGGACTTCAATCAGGGTTGTGTCCATGGCCAGGTAACTGGTAGGGAGGAACGTTTCCAGATCAGTTTGCCACAGGCCTCCCAGCGGGGGAAGCAGGAGGAAAGGATGGTAGTTCACACTCCCATGAAGATGGTTCACAGGATAACCTGCAGGATTAGCTGGGAATCTCCAGGCTAATTATTCAGGACCATAGGAAGCTCTCAGTGTCCTGGGCCCCTCCTGTAACAGAGTTTTATCCTCTGAGGCCTAAAACTATCTGATCTCAGCTGATGCTTTTGTGCTTGTTATTCAGCTTGATTTCACCCAAATGGTCTGAAGTCTTACAGGGGATAAGATCATACACATAATGGATGTTAAAAATACATGGTATTCGATTAGGCGCAAAACTGACTGTCCTGTGCTGTACTAGCAAACCTGCAGGACACAGCCATCGGAATTGACATTGTTCCAGTTTGACCTGTAAAATTAAGAATTCACCCCTATGTGTAGGAATCCCTTGGGAGCCCAGGAGCTTATGTCACACACAAAAATCTTACGCTTCCCTGCAACTTCCAGATAAACCTCAGCACAGGAGAAGCAGACTGTGTCTGGCAGTCAAGGAACATCCACCCCATCAGCCTGTCAGGGGGCCTATCCAGTCTATTTAAATATGAAAATGTTTTAATATTTGCATGATGTCCCTGGGCAGTTCAGGAGCTATCTTCCCCATCACTCTACCCTATT
The DNA here is from genome assembly GCA_034781795.1 of Crypturellus tataupa. Taxonomy (NCBI): domain Eukaryota; kingdom Metazoa; phylum Chordata; class Aves; order Tinamiformes; family Tinamidae; genus Crypturellus; species Crypturellus tataupa. Next base: position 990,250 of record JAWLRI010000700.1, on the reverse strand, counting down.
TTTGCTAATTGGCTTAACAATAAAAATACATTACTAGAGAATGACAGCAGAAGCTCATGTCTAAGTTTTTGGCAGGGTCAGTCCCTATTAAATGAACATCCTAGTATGGCCTTTCGCTTTCTGCCTGCTTGGCTACTTGATACAAAGGAGTCTACTGTCTGTGGAGCTCATGGTGAAAATTTGGCCTCTAACAGAGCCGCACGTGACAACAACAGCTTTAAAAGAAGACACAAAAAGTGTTCCCCACACGTGGCACATCTAAGTATGTTTGTGTGTTCTACAGTGGACAAAATGCTAACAGTGGAAGTACAGAAAAGGGGAGGAATGTGGGAGATCTCACCCATCAGAGTATTCATATAGTCAAATATATTCCTCAAGCAGTTCATATGACAAAATTCAGTTAAAGAACAGTTCCAGCTGCTTATACTTAAGTCTCCAACTATACAAGACTGCAAAGCAAATTAAGAAGTGTAATTTAATTAAACATTAAAACTTCAGTGCAAATGCCCTGGTATACCTAAACAGGCTTTTCAAGAGGAATGATACCTATTTCAAAGAGTAAATCTGTATTGTTTAAGTGGCAAAATTCTAATACTTTTATGATCCTCTATCTCTTCCTCATCCTGTTTGTGGGAAAAAGTCCTTTCAAAGGTGTATAAAGCATAATGAACAGATTTTTAAAAGATTCTTAAACATAAGCAATGTGGTAAGGTCTGCAGAACAAAGAATAAGATGACAGACAGTACAGTAAACATAACCTTCATCACAAGCTCCTTCACCACAACATAGCAGAAAAGCTGGTCATCAAGCTCAGATTAATGAAGAAAGATGGTTCCCAGGGCAAAAAAACTTCCATCCCCCCCAAGTAAATGAAAACACAGCTGCACTCGAAAAATTTAAAAGCCACAAAGGAAAAATCTGCCATAAAAGCCTGATAAGTGTCTTCGTGGCAGCCTTTGGAGGGAGGGAGGGGGAAACTGCTCATACTCGGGTCAACAGAGCTCCAAGGTCATTTTTGTTTGGTTTGTACTGATTGAAAAACTAGGCAAAGTAATGAAAGGTTAAACAATGGTTAAGTCTGTACTTATGCACTGCAACATTGCAACATTATTGATCAAAGGACAAAAGGGAATTAAAATGTTGTGAAAATTAGTTTATTTGGACAGAGGAATTGCTGTGCAGGAGCCCTCAGTTCTGTTATTTCTCAGCCTGGCAAAGCAACGGATATTTCCAGGACTGGAAGAGTCTCCACATTTCAGCTAAAACTGTTTTGATCGGGCAGTTTTTGATAGGACAAAACTTACGGACTCTCACGGCCTGGGTTTCCTTCAATACACCTCCTCAGCAGTGAGAAGCCCAAGGCACGTTAGTTTATCCAAGAGATCATTAACAGCCGAGCTAGGCTATGGTTTGACAAATCTTTTCATTGCACTGGGAAGATTTCTCATAGAAGAATTCCTCCCCTTGTCCACCTGCCTCACAAACCTTTCTCCTTCTCTAACTCATTTCTAAGAGGCTGCAATGTCATCCTACTCCTGCAGCACTTTCCTGTGATCAGCTAAACCCAAAATAATCTCCTAAGTGCACCAAAGAAAGGCTGGTGAAAGTAACCACAGGGTCCAGGAACAGTTTAACTACTTCCATGTTGTAAATACAACTTTCCAGCAGTTTTATCACAAGCATCAAGAGGCTGGAGCTATACTTTCCTGATTTTTGATTTTTTTTTAACATTTAAGCTACAGCAAAAAAGCAAGACAAGACTGGCAAGCCCGAGACCAAAGACTCGCTCCCTCGTGCCGCGCTCCGGCCGCACACGGCAACGCGACCCCCTTCAGTCTCCATCTGGTTTTCCTGGAGGTCCCACGGGACCAGGGGCTGCGGGCGGCCGTGTCCCCTCATCCTCACGTGCCCCAGGGCGGCCAGACTTGGCGGTTCCCGGGACACCCAGGAGCGAGCTGCCACGCGCACTCGAGGCTCCGACCGCTCTCATCAACGTCTGCACACAGACTTGCCGGCAAGCCGAGCTGTGGTCAGCCCTGCTCTGTCTCAGGCAGCTGTTATGTCTGGCCATCACAAACAGTTCACAAATACACTGCAAGAAGCACATGAAATTCAGTGGACTGCTTTTTTGGACAAAATACAAAAGAAAACCCCACAAAAAAGAATAAGCAACTGAGCAGAAAGCAACTTGCAGGCTGTGTGCAACACTGATTGCTTTTGGCCCTGGGCAACAGAAATGCTTGAACATGCCGAAGCTCAAAGGTGGTGAGGAAAGGATACAGTCACCAAAGCCACCACAAATTTCAAAACTGTGCGTGAGAAAGAGTAGCTGTGTACCAACAGCAACAACCTGCCTTCTCAGCTCACTGGCAAATTAGCAACAGCAGCCAGAAGAAATGAGTGTTGGGGAAGAAAGGCTGCTCGATCACCTTAGCAGACAGACACTCTCCTGCTTTAGAGCCGCCAAGGTCCTACACTTCCATCCTCCACGTCATTTCTTTGCTTCCACCACCAGAAAGTTATTTCAGTTATTATATTATTATTTTATTTATTATTTTATATGATATTATTTTACAAACATTTTCCCAGTCTCCAAGGTGGAGGAAATTGTGCTACAAACCATTCTGCTCTGGCAGCCTCCAGGTTTCATCAACCACTGAAGATGGTGAGGCTTATCCATGTTTGGACCCAAAGCACTTTGAGATTACTAGATGAAAGCAAAAACGGTTCTGAATGTTCAAAATGGGATGTCCACAATGACTTCTATGGCATTCTCCCACCTCAGGGTCTATGATCTTACCTACAATCTGCCCTTTAACAGCAGGAGTGAACAGTGCTGTGATGCAGTTTAATAAACCAACACAGATGATTTGGGAGGTTGCACACCCTGAATGCAGGATGAAATCACCTCCTAATGCTAACAAAATATCCAAAATATCAGAAAGGTAAAGAACAACACTGCACATGAGTCAGCCTAGGCCTTTCTTTACCAATAGAGGTGAGCAGAAATGATGTCAACAAAATGCTAGGTGAAAATCTGAAGCCAACTGGGCTCCCATGCATTTCTTTCAAGTAGCTCACAAACTATTAAATGCAAAACCACCTTTTAAAGCTTACCAGTTTCTTTATTTTGGCACTTGGAATACATATGTTTCTTTATTTTGGCACATGGAAGGAATGAGGTAAGGGTGACTGATGAAGTCTCTCAGCAACTTCAAATTCTGACCAGTGTTGATAGCACTGCAGACCACAGCATCTGCAACATGAGCTCTGTGTGTCACTGTGCAGAGAAGCTATTTGATGCAATATATCTCTGTTCCCACAGATGGATGACATTTTGCAACACCAGAAAAATATTCTTATCAAAAATGTTCTTATTCCCTTAAAATCACTCATAAATGTTATCCTATAATAGCATATACATATATATACATCCTCACCCAAGACTATGCCAACAAATATCAGTTATATTTACAGGGGAAATAATAAATCCACAGCTTGAACATCTCTTCCCTTATGTACTTTTTAAGTGAACTGCTGAAAGAAAATCTCCTTATATGATCATCCCTAAGAAAAGTGGTGCAGGAACTCCCAGCATAATCAAGCTCCCAATGAAATAATGTATCTGTCTTTGATCTAATGCCCTTTGAAAATGAAAGCACTTTGCTGTATCAAAAGATAGAAATTGTGCTAGTATAAACAAAGCAAAATATGTGCTCTTGCCTTTGTCTATAGACTGCAAAAAAACCTATCATGACATGTAATGGAATGAGAAAATTGTATTACCTTTACAATCAATCCCTTTGAGTCAACCATCCATATTCTTTTGATAGCCACATCTTTAGATACTCCTTCTTTTTTCATGGCCATAACAATGAGGTTTGCTATCCCCAGTGCAGCCTGAAGGAAAAAAAAGAGAGAAGAAAAGTAGCCTGCAAGATTAAAAAAGAAAGCAATTCCCTCCTCACTGGATCTATTATTTAAAGCAATTTTCTTAACTTTATTTAACAATAAAACTGGACAAGTATTTTTTCATAAAATAAATATTGATGAACAAGAACTACCATTGAGCAGTTACAAGTCCAAGTGAAAGACAGAATACATCCTAAAATGGTATCTGTCAAGGGGACATCATAAGAAACAAACTCTAACATGAATCGTTAAAACTAACACTTATTCCACATAATCGTGTGAGAATGGAGGAAGTATTTTTCTCCTTTGAACCTTAATTTTGTTCATCAGATTTTTTGGCAATTTAAATCAAAGGAAATTGCACTCTGTATCCCCAAAAGTAAAAAACTTTCCTAAAATAAGTCTTGCTCCCAATTTTTCTTTAAAATGTCCATCAATAAGGTGAGTCTCTTTTACCTACTATTCATATATTTTGTAACTCTAGACTGATCTTGGTTGTGCTCCGGTGAAAGCAGGGGCAAGAAAGAAATTCACTTATCAATATTTTGTTGAAACATGTATCATTCCTACCAGATTTTATAATATTTCATCAAACAGATCAAGTGTCACTCAGGCATGGATTGAAAAACAGGCAATAGAGTGAGTCAACGGAGCAGTGTAATTCTGATTATTAATTCAGTATAAATATTTATGGAGTTACTTCTGATTCCTGTTATTCATTATTCAATTTTCCTGAGAATCAAAGTAAAACTCTTTTCCCTGCCTAACAGTTAAGAAATAATGTAGTTTTACATAAGCTATATCTACCATCATCTCTTTGCAGTAATAAGCATATTGGCAATATTAATGGGGGGAAAAAAGGCAGATAAGTTTCCTCATCTTGCCAGAAATTTTTGATTATTTATATTGATACTAGCTTTATGATTTACAGCTGAAAAGACCTGAAGTTTTAAAAAGAGAATCATCCTCAAACTGTCTTCTGAAAAATATGAGGCTTCAGCAGATGATCTAGAGATTCCTTCCTCAGCTTGCATTTGAATTAAGAACTAACTTTCTGCAGCTGTCAGTGATCATTATACCACATAATCTTCTCGTGAACAGGATACACATGACTTGACTAAATATTAAGGAAAGTCTTTCTTGGAAAAAAATTCCTTAAGTCTAAAACACACCTCTCCAGCACCCTGGAATAACACTGTGTGATCTGATAACTTGTTCTTAGTGATACGCAGAGCTGCAAGAAGACCTGCAACAGCCACAGATGCCGTTCCTGAAATAAAGAATGATGAAGAAATTTGTATTAGTTTTGAAATACTTAAAAAGCATTAGGTATACACTTAAATAATTTCACATCTTTCAGTTAAAAGATACAAACGTTCAAGCTAATAAAAAAAATGGTGGGACTAGGTTTCGTTTTATTTTGTTTTTTTTTTTATGACAAAGAAATAGAAGTGGGAATACCTTGACAGTAACATTAAATAAGATGAGTAGAATTAATCAATCAATCATATCTTATTTAATGTTACTCTCGAGGTATTCCATAATTGCTGCTGCAATCAAACTATTACTAAGTATTCTAGTTAAGATCTTTTGCAGAAAGAAAGGTTCAGACAGCCCAGACAGATGTATTTTGAAGGACTACAGGTCTTATACTCCAAAGAAGTATCTGCACTGATCCTACTGAACGTGACTGATTCTTGGGAGTTCTTGAAAGGAAAATCCTATAATAGGTATCACAATAAAATCTGGCATTGCATATGGAGGATGTAAGGACCTACAGAGGAGCCAAGGTAGCTGAAAGAGTAGGACCAGGTTATTGGAGTCCCCGCTGCCCTGAAAACGACCCAGAACTCCAGTTCCTGCAAAAACGGAGGAGGAAGGGAACCAACCTCTATGTAGTTTAATGTCCTTTTATTCTAGATTTTCAGTAAGCCTCATGGTGCAGTGTAAGAGCAATGCGTTTTAAGCAATCCTGAGTAGACTGTGCATGGGAATGCTATGGATATAGCCCATACTTCACTCAGCTGCTTTTACAACAGTAATAAGCACTAATACAACCTTTTGGTTATACAATATACATGAAATATATGTGTGTGTGCATGTACACATAGAAATAAATATATACAGGAATAGAATAACAGTTTCAAAGAAAGCATTCAACATTTCTAGGAACCCCATGTTCAACTTCCATGTTAGAAAGCTTACCTTATCTTCTAGAGCATAGAAGTCAGCCTTTAAGAAAGAAAGCTAGGAAGCTACACATGATGAAATGTGTGACTGATCCTCAGTGCACATCCAAAACCAGGAAGGGATTAAATGGGAGAAAGGAAAAGGCAAACTGAAACATAGAAATTTGTTTTATTTTGTTTTTTTGGCGTCTTTCTTCCTGGACACCAGCTTCAGGGAACAGGCTTACATTTTTCACAAACTATCATCACTAAAGCCCTGTTCACTGTCCACTGTTCACTGTGTGGACAAAAATACAGATTCCTTATTCCTGCAAGGAATTTAGATCTACTAAGTACTGGGGAAAAAAAAAAAGAGAGAGAGAGGGGGAGAGAGAGAGAGAGAGAGAAAATGTAATAGCTATCATCAAGCTGCAGGACCTATAAAGGCATTCTGTAAGGGGATGCGCCAGCAAAAATACTTTGCTAAAGGTGTCTTTTAGAGGAGATTCTGAAAAAAATGATAGTAGACAGCATTGATTTCATCTGTAGTGAAGAGGAAAAAAAAAAAAAAAGGTATCACTCACACAGGGTAAATAACTGCAAAGTGAAAACTGGGTTCACTAGTCCCTGGCAAGGTATGATGCCACCTGATGGGGAAAGAGTTCTCCCCTCTGACCGCAGGTACCGACGGCAACGCTGTCAGTGACTCCGAGAAGCTGCTGATAGCTTGGAGGGAGGAGATCTGCTGCCTCCGAGCATGGCGAGGGCCACAGCGCTAACTGAAATTGTCTACAAGCCAACCAGCTTGGGAGGTGAAAAGCCATACTGCTATTCACCTTTTCTTCAGAAAAAGTGTACAGTAGATAACCCTGAACGATGCATGTATGCTCTTTACAGGCCTGCTTTTCCGCAAGCAAAGCAAATTCTAGAGCTCCTTGACAGCAACCTCCTTGAGAGGTTGCTGTCTGAGCAACAGACAGCTCAAGGAGAGGTTCAAAACATACATTTATATTGGAGGCACACAGAGTACATAGGCTTCACATGCAGCTAAGAAATGAAAAAGAGTACAGGTAGCAGGAAACACGTAGTAGTTTGAACCTAGATCCTCTTTATCCTCTTGGCACCCAGGTCTGCTCAAAGTAAAAGTACACTCTTAGTGTACTGGCAGCACTGACTAAAGCTGTTCCAGACTCTTGCAGATCGGACGCTCAGCTATCAGGAATCCACACAGACAGATAAAAAATGTGCAGAAGAGTCATCCAAATCTCCTAGAAACTACTGCTTTAGGTATCATCTTTTTTCAAGTAATCAATAAGGAGCTAATTTGGCGCTTCAGCAGAAAACTTCAGCAATTCTGTGTCTTGTTGTTTTTGGCAAATTGTCAAGTATAAGATTCTAGCAGTGAAAGTGGTCTGAAGAGCAGGGCTTCTATATCCCCATGTCTCCAAGCTGCAGCGAATCTGCGGTGGCAGAGGCAGGGCTCCTTTAGGGTTATAATGCCAAAGAACTGGAATCTAATTGGACTTAATCTGGCTGATTTTTAGGACTGGACTCCATTTACTAAAGCTCTTTAAACTTCCTTGAATTTCTCCGCAAATCAAAAAGGCAGAGTAGAAAGATACAGTGAACAGCTAGATGCAAGAAGCTCAACAATTTTCAGACTCAGGATTGTTAAAAATAGGCATTCAAAACAAAGTTAACAAATGATGTCATTTAGGAGTTTCCTTAAAATTCCAACACTTGAGACTCCTGAAAGCCAGCCACTGCCAATGGCAACAAGGCTGTTCCCATGAGGATACTCTCCATCCTTTGAGATACCACACGCACCCAAGGGAGATGCTCCCATTGAAAGTTGTGAGCAGCCACCACCTCATGGTAAATGCACAGCATATACGGAGGAACTGATTTTTGTAATGGATTTTGCTTGCCAAAAAATACCATTCATTATCTACTCAAACTGGAGCTTGAAAGCCATGAGAAGGGAAGCTTGTTCCTTAAAAGTTGCTTAAGAACATGGCAGTCATGCTGTGGAAATGATATTATGCATTTTTCCAGTCATTATACACACATGCTGCTGTTTTAAAATACATGAAGCATGTTTTCTACAAATCTAAAGCTCATCAAGATCCTTAAACATGCCTGAAGGACTCCACAAAATCATCTGCTTAAATGCACCAACTGGGTGTTCAAAGTTGAGTTTAAATAAGCTATTTATACATAAGATCTGCTGAGTTTGATAAATGATTATGTTTTATAATAAAATGTAACCCTTTCTAAAATTTAAGAATACATTTTCAAGTTAGAAAGTCCCTCACAAATTCACCTTTTATAGTCAATCTACCTGAACAGTTCAAAAACAGGTGACAGAAGGACTTAAGAAAAGAGTTTGTTACATGCTTTTGATTAAGAGTTTTCCTTTCTGTCACAGACACAGAGGACACCCTGTTCTTAGCTCACTTGATGTTTAGACCATACGAGGTTGTCATTTTTGGTCTTTTTATTTCTTGCTCAGAGAGCTGAGATCATCTACTCTCTACTCTTCTCATCTACTCTACATTTCTCAAAGTAAAAACGGTTCCTCTGAGACACGGCTCCTGGAATAAAGACCGTCAGGCTGAGGCACTTTCACACCGCAATATCCGAGAGTTAGCTTCTTCCTTTCCCAGATGAAATTAAGTCTTGCTCCAGCAAATGCCAAATTGGCAACGGCCAAAAATGAAGAAATAAAGATGTTAGACTGCTTGGTTCTCCACCAAGCAACCCTTGCAGCCTTCAGCAAAATCCCATCTTTGGATGCCAAATGCTTTCTTCTATTTTATGTTACCCAGCTGTGTTTGCAAGAGAGGAGGAAAAAGCCTGCACAACATGTCTGATTCCTCAAACCATCGATCTGGTCTCCTGAACAAGAAAACCGCCTCAAAAGGCAGCATTTCAAGGCCATTTTCCAGCTCCCAAAGCCTGCTCCATCTGCCGGGAGCTGGGAGCTGGCCAAGGCTGTGGCTACAGCAGCCGCCCGCCATCCTCACAGGAGATGGTGGGAGCTGCGAGATGCCCGCTGGGGACATCCGAAGCTTCGTACAGCTACAGCTACCACCTTCATGGTCCTACAGCTGTGAAAGCGAATCACTGGATTTATCACAAGTGGGGATGCTGGGCACCTACCTATCCTCACAGGACTGAAGTACTGCTGCTCATCACATCCTGCATCCCATTATGCCCATCACTATCCATTAACAGTTGTAGTACCTGTGCCTGCTACTTTTGCAAATTCTGTTACCATAAATCCTGCATTTTAAAGAGAAAGAACAGAGAAACAGAAAGGTTTTGCACTGACTGTTTGCGTGGAATGTGGAAGGGGATTCTCAACTGAGGTTATGATGGGAATACACAAAGGCTTTAAACATTGCATTTCTTACAAGCCATGGTTTGTACAGAAGAACTGTTCTAAAGCCAGCATTTTAGACGTGCATCTGTTTGATTGAGCCATTTGTCTCTAGCCGCACAGTAACCCAGCTTGGTGGGAGCGCTGCGTTCGCTCCCGCCGCTCGCTGCTGGCAGCGGCTGTCATCGCTCCTCGTCAGCAGCTGCCCTGAAACGCGGCGCGTGAATAGCAGGTCTGTTTAACCGGAACTGCTCTCACCAACAGCACGACCTTAAATTTCACTGTGAATACGGACTCGAGGTTTTGGAAGGAATCAAAATGCAATCCATGGCGAACCGCCGCACGCTGGCCAAGTCTCATGAATGACACAAAACGGAGAGTGCTTCTTCTATGGCCATCATGACACGAAGGAGAGCAGTAGCTCTGCCTCCCGCTCCCTCAGGGCACAGGTTAAATCTGCTGTGTGCACAAGAAAACAAAACAGGCCCAGCAATATTATTTTGGAAACCAATTTGATTTTCCTCCCTCAAACTCAATAATCACAAGTTTAAGAAAGGAGGATATATTTCTAAAGCAGTGCTAGATGCTCTGAAAACAAACACCAGTTTCCTAAGATGAATCCTTCAGCTAAATCTTGAAAAAAATTATCTTAGATGTGAAATTTCAAAGAGCACTATTCATTAGCAAGGCTTTGCCTGTTGTCCAAGTTTCTTAGCCTTCCTTGTCACTATAAATGACGCAATCGAGCACGAGTATGTCACAGGAAATCCTAAGGACCGCAGCCTTCTTTGGGTTGGTACGTGAAGCTCTCTGGAGCTCAGCATCTTCGAGCGCTATGGCGCTGAAATATTTGTCTGTTATTTAAAGTTAATAATAATAATTTGTAATACTACTATCAGAAGAGACGGGACATCCCACTCCTTGGCATAATCTGCCTTTCCAAGCTCCTCGCACACAGAGCCAAACGCAGGGCCCTGGCCTGCAGCAGCCAGAGGAGAGGGAATTTTCCATGGAAGCAAAAATTGGGCCTTCTTTAAAGATCGACCCTTGGTGCATTTGCACTGAGATGAGCTTTAGCATGCCACATGTTTAGCATGTCACACCTCATGTTTAAACTTGACTAAAATTTGCAACTATTTATTTTATGAAGCACATAGAAGTGGAAGCTCAGCTGTGGAGAGATAGACGGTAGAATGGATTTCTTGATTTCTGATGATTATTTTTTACCCCAAACAAAGGCACTCTCAGGCCACGACCCGATGTGACTGACACTGGCAAAGTGTTTTCTGTCCCTTAGGGCTGCCACGGCTAGCGCTTGGCACTCCACATGCACATTTACTGCATAACAGAAGTCATGACTGATACAGAAAGTTAGCCATGAGGAGGAAAAATGAAGAGGAAAATGCAGGGGAAAGTGCACCAAAAGGTCCACAAATGTGCATAAACGCTATAGGGGGGCATTTACTTGAAAGCATACATACTCTACTGAAAATTTACCACTGATAAAGCCCATTAGGCAGGTGATATCATGTACATACTGGAAGAAAAATATTCCTCAGGTAACTCTAGAGTAAATGTCTTAACTGGAATTTTTTTTTAAGTTATAATGAAAGTCTGCCTCATTTCATGTTATGGAAGAGGTTTTCTATACTCCATTTAGTATCAGAATTGGAGATATAAGACATAAGATATATTTGATATTTGAAATACCAAAATGTGAGCTACTATGTATCATTTAACATCTCATTCCCCAAAGTCTTGGTCTGAGAATGAAGTGGAGAAAACTTCCACCATCTTAAATTAAATGAAAAAAATTGATTTCAAGAATTGGAATTTCCAGATACTATTTGTAACATTTCAAGTGTTAATAAAAAATTAAATGCTAAAAAGTTTGTGATAGGGACATTCTGATTTCTAAGAATTACCCTGATCTCAGATTAACATGGTCACAACGTAATTTTCAGCTAAAGTTTTCCTAACTATTCAAATGGTACAGTCTGCTAAGCATTTAGCATATATTTTAATCCAAAACACATGTGGAAGATGGAGTGATAGTCTTAAATTGCATGTGCTCACCATTCTTTCACAGGTCTGTTTCTTTAATAAAATCGTGCTGCAACTAAACTGCACAGCTGTTAAAAACAAATTACATCTAAAGTCATGCCGGATACTGAAGTTATTTACTTGGAGAGATTGCACTGGGTTGGAATTTGTTTTTGTTGGCTTCGCAGGGTGGGTTCTGTGCCCGTAACGGGGGAAGGCGCTGCCTCGTGGGCACGGGGAAGCAGAGCTATAGGGCTCAAATAAAAGCTTGTGGAATTACACCGCGTGTATAGAAACAGTTTTCATATATTGGCTTGCACCGCAAAAGTTTGTCATTTTCCATTAAGACAGTTTTGAAGTACTGGGGGAGGAAATCAAAGCAACTAGCCGAAACGGCTAGGGGCAGTGAGCCTGGAGGAAGCTTTGCCACTCTCATACTTTGCCACGTCAGCAACGCAGGTACTAAGCAAATAAGGGCATAAGGGCTTCAGACACCCTAATTTTGGATGTGTGTTGTCTTTAACCTCTCTTAAGAGCTTTGTGCAGCACCAGATGGGAGCCCTGTACAGGGAATGCAGTAGGTTCATTCCCCCAAGGGGATTTTCAGCTCCCCAAATCATGGATCCCAACCCTATCTGCAGGGAGGCCCACAGAGGCGGGAGCATCTCCCTCTCACTACACAGCTTGGTTTCACGGCTCAACCCCGATTCATTTTCCAGGGTTGCTCCATGCCAAGGTAGGACTTTCAGAGGGGTAAAAAGCACGTCGTTCCTTTAAGAAAATCCTAATACTGCCCTTATGGTCCCTCACCCTAAATACAGCGAGGAAAAACGAAGTTTATCAACATATTTTAGTCTACTCATTTCTAAATGTTTGAGAGGTTGGCATTACAATATTAATACTTTTTCCACGTAGGAAATTACCATCAAAAACAATCTGATGTTGGAAAATGCCGCCTAACAGTTAGAGAGAACCAGATATAGGCATTTGTTTTGAACCCAAGGCCTCCACTGAGCTTCATTTCCAAAAATCATATTCTCTGTGTTCCAGAGAAAAAAGCTGAGGCAAATTGACTTTTCCTCAGAATAAAAACAAGCAAGAATCCCAGAAAAAAAAAAGTGAATATTTTCTCCCTAAGGCAATGTTACTGCTATTGCAATCTTAGAAAGTTTTTTCAAAAATAAAAATGTGTGAAAATGTTCATAATCACAGAGGGGGTAAAAGCCACCACCCATCCAAAAAAAAAAAAAAATAGAAAGGTTTAAGAATGATAAAAGATGAGTAATTTCAATATTCTAATACAGGCTTTTAGAAATTGTTCAAACTTCCGTTTGCCTTGTTCCCAGTCTGTCAAGTACAGAGAGGAGGCCATGGAGCTATGACAGCAAACGGAAGGGAGCGGAGTACCTGCTTCAGCCGGGAATCACCTGAAAGGCCCAGGCATCAGTTATGAGAATACCAACGGAGCCACAGCCAGAAACTGCACTGCAGAAGCGGAATAAACCGTGGCTGCACTTTTAAGGAAGACCGATAGCTGCTAGGGCAGCTGGGGCCAAAAGCCAGACAGACACGTCACGATAGTTGTGAATGTGAAGACAGCTCTTTTCTAGGCAGATTAGGAAAGAAGTAGAGGCTACAAAATGCATCTGGAGTAACACTGAAGACTTTCTCATCTTAGCATCGCAATATTCAGTAGGCTTTTGCAGGGAAAGCCTCGCTTCTGTGTATTTAAAACTACATTCTAGTCGCCCATCTCAATGGGTGCAGATCTCTGTCCTGTAGGGAAAGAGAATTCCCTTTGGGAGCTGTGTCTCCAAACAGTCAGAGAAATTTCCAGAGGCTGCTTGGTCTGCTGCATTTGCATTGAGCTGCTGTCGCCAGGGCTACCCACGGACCCCGCAGGGTAGCAAGCACCATGCTCATTACAGACAGAAATGACATTTTATAATTAGCTTATTTCCCATCTGGGAATTTGCCTTCCCTAATCTGCTTCAGATGCAGGAACAAACCTCACGAAAAAAACAGAGTTCATGTAGCTCACAAACCCCTTTGCACGGCCGAGGACAAGGGCTATTTGCACCAGCGAGCTCGCACGGGTCGCCCACATGGAGCAGGTCCCAAGCACGACTTCAAAAGGACTTTGGAAAAACTCGAGCTCTTATTGCACACAGCATCTCTGCAAACCATTAAAAATGAGAGCAGCTACAGTGCCGTAGCTGGTATCATCAGTGCAAAGGGTCTCCACCACCTATGAAATTGCAGGGGCAAGGGGCAGCTGAGCACAAGGGCCTTGGTTGCCCTCTCCAGTGCTTCTGAGTTCAGCCTCCTTGCAAGCAAGCAACCAAGGCCCTCATTGCCCTACAGAAAGCTACTTCCCACTACCCTCTTCCTGTAAAAAAAAATAAGGAAATAGGGCAAGCCAGGAGAGGCCTCAGCTGTTTCTATTCTATTCATCTCTTTCTTGGGAGCAAAGGGACATGTGGCCCATCTAGGCTATGCCCCGAGGGCACCTCCCTCGCTTGCAGACCCAGACAAATTCCCCAAAGGCACCGCAGAGCTCGAGGCTCTTCCTTGTGCTGCCAACTTGCCTCCTCCTGGTTCTTTTCTGTATGCCAGCTGCCACAAATGATTCAGATGGGAAAGCAGAGTCAAGGGGATAATTTCCCTCTAAAATTAAATGCAGCCTTGAAACTTCAACAGAAATTAGAGGATTAACTGAGCTTTCAGTTTAGGAACTGAAATAAAGCTTGACATTTATGAAGAAGCACAGAGGAACTGCAGAGCAGTTGTCACTGTAGTGGCAAAGAAAGCGGGGAAATACAGTGCAGGCTTGAGCTCTGACATTTGACCGACGTTAGAATTTATATGAGAATTTATATATCCACATCTCCAGTAGAGAAACTGAGGCTTATTTTTCTGACTTGCAAGCATCGCAGTAGAAGAAAGAAGAAAATGTTACCTTGAATGTCATCGTTGAAAGTGCAGTATTTGTTACGGTACTTATTCAGCAGGCGGAATGCATTAGCATTAGCAAAATCCTCAAACTGAATGAGGCAGTTCATGCCATACCTAGAAGGACAAAAAATGGTATGTTTATAATAAAATAACACAGCTGCAAACCAAAACCTTATTAACCTTTGCAGTCACTCTCTGAATACAAGTGTAATTGTGATTTATAAATGTGGTTACATTTCTGTATCTTTACATTCACATAAATTCACTAGAGGGCATAATGTAAGACGCTAATATGCTGTACTGGGCTCAAAGTTAAGAATAAAAGACCGGGGGAAAGGCCTTCATCTCAACAGAAGTCTTCACTGAGCTATCAGTTACGAGCAATAACACTCTGACTTGCGTAGAATCAATGTTATCAACTGATTCAATGTTGTTCATCCACCTCGTTAATATAAAATTGCAAGCAGGCATCTCCTATTACAGGAGATACTTTACTTTTGTAAATACAGCATTTTGAAAATATAAACTGCAGTTACGTTAGATTTGCATCATCTAGCTGGTGCCAGTACCCAAGTCAGTTCAGCAACTTGGGTAGGTAACTGTGCCTCCGGCACACCAAGGCCGTGCTACCAGCGAGCGAACTGAGGGTTTTCCAGTTGAGTTCGGTGCCTGCGGTTACTTCAACAGGCATTAGGCACCTCAAACACCTCTAAGATCATCTAAGTCAGGAACACAGAAGTATGGAGGGGAAAAAAAAAAAAAGCTATGGAACTTCAGATTCCTGGCACTAGGCCACTAGGCTCTTAATTCCTCCTCTCCTCATGTATCAATATCTAACAAATACGAAATGAACCTGATGCATTAATGAGGTTACTCCTAAAAGGAGAGTTAAGTATAAGCAATTTAATATTCCTACTAGGCATCCTAAAGTCCAGTAAAGGACTTTACCGCATTCTGTGATAAAGCATTTCTTAATAACGTTTTCTCTGGATTTCTTGCTCAGCCTTCCCATACGGCATTTTAAAACACTCGCTTAAAAAAAAAAACACCGACATTTCTAGATGAGGTAAAGACTGAATTCAAGCTCTGGGCACATCAGCAGCAGAAAACAGTGTAACTGGAATACTCTCAATCTATCTCCTGCACAAAAATATCGACCCCCCCAAAAGCTGAAAATTTAGGGCCGATACTAAAACTGCCTACACATATTTGAATCTGGAAATACACACATGAAGAATATTCCCCATCATGAACTAAGTTTACAAGTAAAGTTATTTTAAAAAGTGCTTTAAAGTGAATATAAGCAAGCAGACTAAAAATTCGTATGATTGTAATGCATTAGTGTTGCTATAAAAACTTTCTACCTAAAGGGACTAACAGGGCAAGATCTCAATAGCATATGCCCTGCTTGAGCTACAGGAGTTTATCTACAAGTCCAACAGATACAGTCAAGTAATTTCTGTTTCATCCAGAAAAGCAACACAGATGTATACTGGGCGATTCGCTATAAATACTCAACTGCGATGTTAATCACAGCTTTTCTTTAAACCATACGTACTTTTGGAAGGCTGTGTCAAGCAAAGACATCAATATAAAAAAAAGGCACAAAAATCCTGTGACTAAATTAATTTCCATGGAAATTACATATTTACAGCTTTATTACAATTAGCCAAAACTACTGGGATTCCACTGGCAGGAATGGTAATCCCAGCCAAAAATAAATACACCTTCAGGTTTTATGGAAAAATCTGGACTTCTTCAGCAGCATAATGACAGAGAACCGTTTAAAAGAGAATTTGGCCAGTCAGTAATTCAGTACAGTAAATCACAACTGAGCTCAAACGGGAAAAGAAATTGGAGCTACTTTTTGATAACTAATTTAGATTTCTAACCTGATTTACTATCTGACTTGAATTTCTGTGATTCCACAAGGATCCAGGAGCTGACAGTTGGATAAGAAGTTGAAACTAATGAGATTAACACTCTGGAATCCTGGAACTTGGTTAGAAGAGTTTTTGATGTCATTAAACCAGCGTCTGTTACTTTATTTTGCCATATATAATGTTCCATTTTCTCACTTGCACTTGATATTTCCCCAATTTCTTATCCCATGACTTCTGTAGTCACCTATCAAAACTCCCTGGGAATTATATTAAATCAATATCCCTGAAGAATGCCTTCATTCTGTATTGGGCACATCATCCAAAATAATTTTCAGAGTGAGATATTGTGGCTGACTAATTTAAATAAAATGGGAGGGGGTAAAAAATGGAAAATCTAATTCTGTGTCTCTGAGATAGATTTTGGTACTATAGCAGAAAATCTGTTAAGCAGTGTTCTTATTCATTGCAAGTGTTATATATATGATATCAAGGTAAAAATATGAGATTTCAGTTGCATCCAAATCACTGGTACTTCATATGACTTCAGAATCAGTTCTGTGATTCTATGATTTAATGATTCATGACATTTAGGATTATCATCTCCTCAAAAAAAGTCTAATCAAGCCCAGTCACTGGGTACCCATGATATTCTCAGCGGCACCGCTTAGAGAAAAACAGTGATTTATAGGTGAGGTAACACAGAAATCTTCCCTATAATACGGAAGTGGGTGTACAAGTGCCACACACAGTTCTGGAGGCAGACACTGCATCAAAACAGTCATGGATTTCTTCAACCTTTTACTCTGTGATAAACTTTCTCAGATCCATTCTTCCACATCTTACCATCCCAATGACTTGCAACACAAACTTGCACCAAAATGTAAAATAATGTTTACAATCAACTCACGAGTACTTTCTTTTCTGTATCACTTTGCAATAACATTAAAATGATGGCTTTGGTCTGTGATTTCATAGAATCATAGAATCACAGAATGCCTAAGGTTGGAAGGGACCTCTAGAGGTCATCTAGTCCAACCCCCTGCACA
>JAWLRI010000700.1:952649-972761 GCA_034781795.1 Crypturellus tataupa | reverse complement strand
ACATCCCTCTTGTACTGTGGGGCCCAGAACTGGACACAGTGCTCCAGATGTGGCCTCACCAGGGCTGAGTAGAGGAGATCATTTCTTCATGATAAAGGAAAAGTGTTTGAATCAGCACTCATGCAAAAAGATTTCCTCTGTTTTTATGCCCCTCACTGTCTTGTCATCACAAGTTTTTGTTTTGTGAATCTACCTCATCATAGGGGGATATGGTCAACAACAGATTACTGGATGAAGAGGAAGTCTATCACTTTATTGCTTGTCCATCTGAAGTTATCAAATCCTTGGGAAGGGACTTGATGTTGTCCTTTCCCAAGCACTGGTGCTCCAGTTAACTACAGGGCATCACAACATTTTGGCTTCTTTTATCTTGTCATTATGGAAAGAGAAAGCAGAAGCAGACAGCCTTCCAAGACATGACCATTTTAACATCTTTCATCAGTGCTCTATACAGACTTGGCACAGATTCCTTTCACTGAATTTCCTCTGGTGACACAAAGTGGCTCAAGGTCTAGAAGCAATTAACTGAGATTCACTACAGGTGGTATCAACAGTTTTTTAAATCCTGTTAAATAGTTGTGGTTGGCTGCTACCTGGTACGTGTTAAAGGCAAAAAGCCTGCAGTTGAGCACCTGCAGCTCCAGGCAGGACAAAAAAGAGATTGCTGAACTTGAGGACGAGATATTCCATACAAGATATGCATGTGCTCTGAGAGGTGTATGGCTCCTCTCACGTTCACAGTACTTTCACCCTGCTACATAAGGTCTTCAGTACTCCCTCCTCCAGAAATGTGTGGTGCTGCAGAGGGGGACTGCATTTGGTACAGCTCCCCACAAGCATCCGTCTTGAACTTCACTAGATGCAGTCTTCAGCTACTGGAGCTGACCTATATTCTCCTCCCAAAGTTCAATCAATTAATGTGGCAGGGACAATTTAGAGAAATCAAGTTTAACCAAACAATGAGCTTACAAACAATTAGATTTCATTCCAATTCAGTCAGTAGCCAAACTGCCAGAGCCTACCACTGCACTGCACCTCTGTCACTCCAAAGAACTACTGCTATTCTTGGAAGCGTCAGATGTTCACTCCTCTCCTCCTAGCAAGACCTAGCTACTGCTGATTCAAAATGCTGTGTAGAATAATCTCATTTTCATTCTTAAATGTCAGTTCTCAATAACTTCTCTGCTTGTTCTCTGGATATTGGCAGGTATGAATCAGACCTTCAGATCCTTTTTTTTTACTCCCACCTTAAAACCTGCAGTTGATTCTATGCACAATATGAGAATAACCTAACCCCTTGACAAGGGCACAGGAATCAAGGACATAACACGTGGGGACTGTCAAAGCTTAACTCTACACACGGTATCTGCCAAGGCTGCAATCTTCACTCAGTTCTAGTCTGACATGTCAGACTGCTTCTTAGGGAAAGGCCATTTATTACTCCAATATCAACAGAAGCAACAAAGTCTTCATTGGTCTTCCCTATACTGCTCACGTTCCTGTCTTCAGAGCATCAGCAACTGCCCAAATTTGTACTTGAATGCATTGAGATAAAATCTGCCTCATTTGGTTTCGTATGTGTTGGACTAGGCTCAAATTTCACAATCTAGCAGAGTCCTAGGAGTAAGCAGACATTTTTATATGATAACAGTGTTGCAAACAGGAGTTTCATGTATCAAAACTTATCACAGGTCCAAAACAGAAACAACATTTCCACAGCTATTACATACATCTGACTTACCTAGAGATACATAGGGAATAACTGTGGAAGTGAAGAAACAGTTAACATATATGTTCACAGTAAAAAGTGGAACAAATAACTGAAGGGAGAACCTCCGTAGAGGCCATCAAGTGTCTTAACCAGATCATTTACTGAAATAAAGGATCTAGCCCCAGATTACCAATACTGAGAAAATAAATGAAAAAAATAAATGAAAACCAGGAACATATTGTCCCTAGTGGCATCCATAACAAATGCCCAAGGGAATTTGTAACAATTTTCTTGCTCTGGAACATACTTTCCTAAGAGCAATATCTTGGCTTCATTGTCATGGAAAGATGGCTGGGTTCTAGCAGGCATGAGTTTTGCAGTTGTGAATTCCTCCCTTCTGCTTGTTTTGCATCTGTCACTATGGCAGCTGATGAAACATAAATATTCCCTAGAAAGGGATAATTCAGATCACCGCTTTCCCTGGTAAATCCTGTTTTGTCACCCACACCTTTTTGTGTACTTGGATCTTAGCCTCTTGCTCAAAGTCTCACCAGAAGTCTGAATCCAAACCAAACTGGGGAGAAATTCAAAGCCCATTGTGGACAAAAAAACGTGCACTACAGTGATAGGGAACATGCAACTTTGTATTTGTCATCAAGTACGAACGGCAAACATTGGACAATGAATTAAAAAGAACCAACTCACCAGAATGTGTGGCTGAGAAAAAAAAAAAGTTTCCAATACTACTCCCGATTCATTACATACTTTGTACGACAGCCTTAGCTGTATTCATTTAGTCTGCCCAATTTATAAATACATTTATTTTCATCTCTGACAACAACATTAATCTTTGCAATAATTCTATAGATAGTATCTTTATGTAACATACTGCAGAAGAGTGTCCACAGCCCCATAACCATAGCAAGTATATAGCAATAGCATCTTGGCAACCGTATGCTCTTAAAAACCTCAAGCAGGGAATACCCTAAAAAATCCAATGAGAGCTATAAAAGTGTGGGCATCATCTTGAATTCAAACCATATGATCAGTAAAATCCATGCTTACTTTGACAGTTCAGGAATTTTTCTGGAAATATATTTGGATTATTTGTTGTTACTGCCAGCCATTCCAAGGTTTTGGAAACCTTCCTAAAGGAACAAGTGGTTATTTTTTAGGCAGTAGAGCTTCCAAAATCTAATTTGACTATTTTCTTTTTTTCATGTGGGCTTGGAGCTGAAAAAGCTTTAGAAACATCAGAAGTGGTTGCTGACAGTCATTCCTAAGAAGGAGCAAAACCAAAACGATAGCAACACTGGAATTCTCTTCCTCTCCTCGTGCGTCAGTCGGCCGCACTGCCAGCCAGAGCCATTTATAGTGTCCCAGGACGATGTGGAAATCAGTTCATTCCTCCCTGTGCCATACACTTTCAGCTTGCTAGTTTCCACATATCCCACTGCTCTAAATGGTTTTAAAGCGTAATGGTCACTACTATTACCTCCTCTCTGTGCCAAAGCTTTCAAGGAAAGATGCCTTCCCACCTCCCCTCCTGGCTGTTACTGCGAGCTGCATGGAGACCTTCTCCTCCTGCTCTCTCTCAAACTGCCTTTAACTTTTGTTTCCTATGGAAATTAAACTTCCGCAGTCACACCAGGCATCCATCCTAGCACCTCTTCTCCCGGTACAATTGTAGTTTCTTGGTTGATATCAACCAAATTTGACAGTGGGGAATAGAGATTTCCGTGACACTCACTACCTATATGTGTCCAAGTCAAGAAACACTCAACAGAGCACTGCATACACACTCTACCAGATGTTCCTACTCACAGCGTCTGGGCTACAGCCTGATGTGCCACAGCTGCACGGTACCAAAATCTGTTCAAGGTGTAGTCAGCTCTAGGCAGTGCTGTGACAAAAACTCCTTCTCAAAAGAGGAATAATTAAATTAAAGCTCATTTTCTCTCTATGTCCTGGATCAGAACAAAAAGTTGGAGACATCGTATTCTTCATGGGAAGAGATTTTCAAAATAACTTAATAGAAACTGTCAGCATCTCAGCTTGCCACATGAAAGGCTCTATTTAAATTTCAATTCCATCCTGCAGGCAGCCATTGTTTTCTCTACAAAAGCCTTTTCTCTGTTAGAAATATTTTTCATAGTAATTTTCTGTTTCCAAACCAGTCCCTGTCCTGACGGTCTCAATATATCTCCAAACCAAGAACAAGGATACAGAAGAGGAGACAGCAGCATTTAGCACCTACTTAGAGTAGCAGACTCCTTCATTTACATCCTCCTTAAAAAACATAAAATTCTACAAGTCTTCAAATTCTACAAGTCTTTCTTGAAATTACCAGTTAGACAAATATGTACTAATGACCCAATAACAGCACTGCAATTCTGAAGTGTGCAGCTCTAAAATGCATCCTGATTTCTGAACACTGCAATTCTGAAATATAAGCAATTCTGTAGCACAAGGGCAGTGCTGCAGCAGTGCTGGCCTCATGCCCTGCTTGGTGCTGGTGCTCTAGCACCTATCTGTTCACGCTTCTCTCCCCAGAACAGGTTTGGTTCTTCATTGCCATGGCCTTGCTACCCTGGAGGTAGTGAGGAGAAAGGGCTGCAGATGGTATAGAATATATTTATATATATATATGTGTCTTTTTTTTCCTCCAAAAGCACTGTTCTATTTGTGGACTTTGCAGGTCTTGGAAAGAGCAAAGTGGAGAAACACAGTGGTGCTGAATAAGGAAGGTTTTCTGTTTGGTGGTCCTAGAAGCTGCCACAAACACAAGAAAAAATAGATCCTCTGTCTACCTACAGTCAGGCACCACTTAAAAGATTTACAAAAATGTTTTCTCTTAGGAAAATAAAGAAAGGAGATTTAAGGCTTTGTGGTGCTAGTAATAAAGAATTATTACTAGAAAAACACAGTCTTTTTTAGCTTATTTTTTCATAAACTTGACCGCATCACCCTTGCTATCACAGGACTAAGTACTACTTGCTCTTTAAACTGAAGATACAGAATTGCATCCTACTGAAAACTTCCAAAGTACTTCCAAAGACTAACTAAAACAATATTTCCAAAGGAATTGCTCTCCCTCTCTCCTGAGCTTCCCATACTAGAATCAGTACTCTTGCAGCAGGGCTCAGGAGAGATCCTGTTCAGTGGGAGAACTATGGCAAAGGTACATTACAATGTTTAGAGCACATCACAGTAAAAACAGATACTTTTGGTTGATACTTTGTCTAAATGTTCATGCATTTTTAAGTGCTATTGAAGGAATAATATTGTCACTCACTAGAGAACCTGATTAGAGGAGGTTCCTCTACTTATCCTGCTGGCACAACATGAAGCCAGAGTACAGCCCAAAGAAACTCGAAAGGAGGGGACACAGTCAAGCAGGCAGCTGACTCACCTAACAGCTATGGAGGCTGAAGCAAGCAAGTTCCTGAGGCAAAAGGATCGCGCCAGAGCAGCTGCTGGCTCTTAAAGGTATAAAAGAACTGTCTGAAAATAAGCTGACCACAAGGAAGCCTGAAAACACTGAGGCCATGAGAGCCTTTGCCCTCTGGGCTGCATGGGTCCTGGGACCTCCTGGGACTTCTGAACACGTGAGTGTGAGACCACGACAAAGTAAAATCAACTTGTTTAGAGATTCTGTTATATAAAACCACCTTTCCTTTCCATAAACCTCACCCTGCTTGTTGTCAGATTCATGTCCTATGTGTGAATGTCATCAAACTGACGTCTCTCAGCTGCGAGAACAATTCAAGTTCCCCAGGCAGGGAGGTACCTGCATCACCCAGTGAGGCCTGTTACACAAAGAAATGCTGCATTACAGAAACTGCATTACAGTCAGGGAGGAGCCCAAACTCTTACTTGCAGTTCTTGACAGAAGACAATCACCAGCGCTAGCAGACTACTTCATAGGCACGAAAAAACGTATCAGACATAACCATCCACAAGTGCAGAGATACGCATGCTTGACTACTGCTTAAGTGAAAATTAAGGAGGAGAGGAAAAAAACTATACTGTAAATTTGGTTTTCCTCTTTAAAAAGAGAGTTCTGTATGGATGTGTAATAGCAGCACATCAAATTGCTGGTATCTTTTCTCATGAATGTGTATTGGCTCCCTAGATCCCTGCATCGACCCAATCTAAGCCAAAAGCAAAACTCTGGGAGCCTAAAAAGGCATTCTACTTTTTTTTTTTTTTTTTCTCTTCAGTTACCACTTCAGCTGCTTTAACAGTGACTGCAATCAAAGAACAATCTCAAACTACCCTCAGTTTTATATGTATATATTAGGAGAGATGAGGGCAGATTTGAGACAGATAATCTGACAGTTTTGAGGGAGACGGGGAAAGGTACCAAGCGGATGAATGGGTCAGGCATCTGAGTAGACTAAATCAGAAAAACAGTGAACCAGACAAAACCTCATCTCATCTGGAAATACCTAGCAGCTTCATTCCCCATGAATCTTCAGGGGCAGCTCAAGGCATGTGTCGTGCCCTGCGTTCTCAAAATTCAGAGTGGTCCTCAGTAAGCCCATCAGCTTTTGAAATGAAGCAACTAGGTTTAATTAAGGGGCTTCATACTAAACCAAAAAGAAATTGCTGTCCACAAATAAATAAATAGATAGATAAACCCTACAAAATCCTTTACAGTGTAGCATCCGACCCTGCTTTAATTATTTGAATCTGGCTTCATGGGGATATTGGTCACTTTAAGAGGGGAATCTTTGAACACTCGTTAAAAATTCAATGACTAACAGTGACTGTCCCAGATTTTCAGGAATTTTATTTTGCCTCCTCAAAACATGAGAAAAACTCAGTTCTGAGACTTCCCCTGTGCAGGGGATGCCAACAGACAAGTACAGCAGCACTTGAACAGTGGGGCTGCAGTAAAACAGGAATGTCACAGGCACGTTCCCCGTACATCTTCCAGGATGAAAGATGCTATACTAAAAACATCATTATTAATAATCACTGTGATTAATGGCACCATATATTCTCGCAGAAGCCCCGCAGGATTCCCAAACCTGCACATGAAGTTTTTCTTTGGGCCAGCTCTCAGATTTCTGTTTTAAAATGTGAGTTGCACTTGGAAAATAGAAAGGTTCCCATTTAGTTGCACAAATCACATTTGCATTCTCTGCATGAATTTTAAGGTGAGGTTCTGAAATATAGCCCATACGACTACTTTTGCTTATACAGGTTGTATCGTATTTTCTAGAGAATAAATTTTCTAGAGAATAAGTTTTCATATATTTATTGCCCAGGGCAATTGTATATATTTATTGTCCACCTTCCAAAAAAAGAAGTGGAAGAATGTTTGAGAAAAAAAAAAAAAAGAAAGAACTAGAGCACCAAAAATGAACAGGGATCTTTGCCTCATAATTTCAGATCAACATTTTTTATAATAATTTCTATTTTTTTGCTTATATATCTGGGTCTAATAACATTTAAAAAT
Organism: Crypturellus tataupa; assembly: GCA_034781795.1. NCBI lineage: Eukaryota > Metazoa > Chordata > Aves > Tinamiformes > Tinamidae > Crypturellus > Crypturellus tataupa. The sequence continues at coordinate 965,583 of JAWLRI010000700.1, read as the reverse complement.
ATTTTTGCAATAAAAGTTGATTTATTAAGGTACTTTAACATATGAGAATTCCAATTTGGGTCCAAAGGATTATTCCCCTGCTTTAAGTCATGTATGTGCTTTGATACCTTACTGAATGAAGCCCGAGTGATTTATAGCAACTGCAGTGCCTTTTAAAAAAAATACTCCATCTTTTGCCAGATCCTGAGGATTTTCAGCAGTTTTAAACAAGTTATCTGCACTTATTTATCGCTGTGATTATATTTGCATGAGTGTATAGGTATTTTCTCCAATAGAAAGGATGCAACTGGATAGCACAATTAGTATGAAGCCTGGGGCAGCCCAACATCTGCTCTTTCCAGCCATGACTTAAGGTAAATGAACAGATGGAAATCTTGCTTCCACTACTGAGAGCTGTCACCTTGGCTGCCAAAGTGCCAAATGTAAAGATTTTTTTGAAATGTCCAAGAGAAGTTTGTAGTAGGAATTCTTAAATTAGTGCCAACAGATTATATATATATTGGCATTTACATACTATTTGATCACTTTTGCAGCACTCCACCCCTTCCACAACACTTCATGGTATTTCTAAGGCATCAAAATATCCTATTGACAGCCCACACAAATTATACGTAACGGAAGGTGCATAGTGGAAGTTAGACCACCGAAATGGTGAGTGTAGAATTTACTGTTTGACTTAAGGCACTAAGAATATTATCCTGAATACTGCAGAACCACGGGCTAGCTGGGGCAGGAAGGGACCTCTGCAGACACAACTCGCCTCAAGCAGGCGCAGCCGCAGCAAGTTGCCCAGGACCACGTCCAGCTGAGTTCTGCGTATCTCCAAGAATGAGACTCCACGACCTTTCTGACCAGGCTGACCCACAGCTCACTCACCCTCACAGTAAAAGAGCATCTTCTTATACCTAAACAGAAGTGCCTGTGCCTCAGTTTGTGCTCCTTGCCTCTTGTCCTGCCACTGGGCACTCCGGCAGAGGAGCCTGGCCCATTCCCTTGACAACCCATTTTCAGATATCTGTAAACCTTGATCAGATTCCCCTGAGCCCTCTCTTCTGCAGGCTAACCAGTCCCATCAACACCTCCTCACGTGGCAGAAGCTCAAGTCCTTCAGTCATCTCTGTGGCCCTTTGCTGGCTTAGTCCAGCAGGTCCATGTCTCCCACGGGCTGGGGAGCGTGCACTCTAGTTGGGCTCCCAGAGTATGGAAGGTAAAACCTAACCACCTCGATAGGAATGCGTGGGCATTTGAGCTAATGCAAAGTCCTATTTCTTATCCAATTAGGTAACACAAATAATTACAGTATGCCAAATGATTTATATATAAACAATAAGACTCAGTTAAAATGAAGTTTCACTAGGAGTTGGCTTTTTTCAGTGCTAAAGGAACTCATATTTATATTAATATCTTTAGAAGTCGATCTATAGGAGAGTCATACAATAACTGTGAAGAAAGATCTTTATTATACACCCCATTATGTCAAATTCCATTATGGTTTTTATCTAACTTTACTAAAATAAAAAGGAAAAAATAATGTTTTTCTTCTGAATACATAGAAAATCCTTTTGTCTTCTAGAAAACAAAACAAAACCAGAACAATTACATTTCTAAAGCATCCTTCAGCTTTCTCCCTTTTTGAATAACACCAGCTTGCATGGTTTTCTGTGTATCATGCTAATAGTGAGGTGTTGAGTGCTTTAAATTTCAGAGGCAACTGAACTTGAAGGTACCTGACACATAATTGGATTGGATCTTAGGAACATACTTATTTTTTCCACAGTGGTTCTGCAGTAAACTTAGCATGCTATGCTGCACCTCCACTGTATTCTCAATTACTTAGGAAACCTCTAACTAGAAACTCCTGTATTTCACAATGGAGTTACTATTCCACCGTGTTAAAAAAATCACCTTTATTACATTTATTCAAAGATCAATTCCAATGGAGAATTTCTAAAATTTCACAAATTCCTGGCACTTCAGTAAGGATATTTCAGGAGTCACTTGGGACTATACACCCTTATGACACTTAATGGTAAAGAAACTGGTTTGGTCTTCAAGGCTCTCCCCATATTTTCCCTAGACTGGGGGAAAGTACATTACAAGAGAGTGTTTTTGTAGCTTGTACAATTATGGACTTTATTGACAAGTTTCCATATTTAAAAATATGAAAACTTCCAGTCTACCCAATCACACTAGAGATTTTTTTCCAAAGTTCTCACAGTTTTATAGTTTATAATCATTTACCTATGTGAAACAATTCCACACTCCTAATTAGATAGCATGGGATATTTTTAAAGTCAATCCTTATTTTCCTCAAGCACTTCCTGGAGTGAAAAGGTATTACCTAAATCAATATCAAGCATCCAGGGGAGAGATCTTTGAGCACCCCAGCAACCAGATAATTCTGTAATATGGTATTGGCTATCAGCCATTGGTAGCCAATATATTATAGCAACTATAATTTATGCTAGAAATGGTTTCAGCATGCAGATATTTGAAACCTGGGGAAACACAAAGAGCTCAAAATTAATTTGGAATCCATTCACGCAGAACCACTATTGAGGACTCATGCAAAGAGGCTCAGGCTTATAAATAGGTGGGGCATGAGATGGGATCTAAAGTGACATTTGAGTAGGAGAGAGTAGACAAGAGTTGAGTGTGTCACATCTTAGGAACACTGGGGAGAATCCCCTCTTGTGCCTGAGGGGTACAGCACAGTCTTCAGAACTGTAGAACCAATGTCCAGAACAACATAAAGTGTCTCTTGTGACACAGTTCCCCTCCCAAAGCAGTCTCCAGGACCTCAGCTCAAATCCATCATTTTTAGAGGAGATGTTGAAGGTCCAAATCTTAAAAAACTGGCAAAATCTCTGTGTCCAGGGTTTATCAGCTTCTCCAGTACATCAGCTGCACATAGTGTCAAAAGACTGGAGCCTGGCAGCACAGGATTAAAGGCTTCCAGAGGAAATCAGTAAGTTGCATGACCTTGAGAGCACTCTTAGAGGTTTTCTAAGGTTGGGGATGGGGAGATGACCTGTATCAGGCAACTCTTTTCAGTTCCATTTTGACTCAGGGAAGAAAGAAAGAAGCAGGGATCTCTTGGTAAGTTGGTATCAAGACAGCACTTCATTACAAAAATAAGCCTGCCCTGACAGAATCTGAACAGAGCCTGACTAATTCTTAATCTTTTCATAATCGTGTTGTGATAATGCAATTTTTGTCACCATCCTAGTCAGAGATATTTGCCATATAAAGAAATAACCTTGATATTTACAATTGCTTGAAGTCAATCTCACTGTCTTATGGGATGGAATTACTCTGGAAAATAGTAGATCAATGTCCACAACTCTTCTGTAGTCTTGTGTCAGATCTAGGTCCAAAGGACATCAAAACCTTCATTTTCCATTTTGACTCTTTTCCAAGAATACCACCTACATGGGCTCTAGGATGTTTTTCTGCAATACATCTTAAGCATCTGATCATTTTTCCATCCTGCTTTATTATTTGCATTTTCAAGATCACTCAGGCAATTAAACTATATGACAAAATCCGTGCTCTTCATTTAAAAAAATCTAAATATCATTGCAATAGGGGTACGTGGGCAGCTAGACGAAAGGAGTTGTTTGGGAAGAAGAAAAAAAAGCGGGTTTTATAACTCCAGTGAGCCCTACTGGAATTCATACTTGGCCACAACGCTATTACATATTTTATCAATAACTTGAGAAAAAAATAAAATCATTACTAATAAAAGTTTACATATGACACTAAAACTTGCCTTGTTATAAATTGTGAATTTTTTTTTCTTGTAATCTGGACATAGGTCGAAGTACAGTCATTACAATTTGGCCAAATGTAAATTCATAAAACAGGGATCAAAAATAAAGAATTCTGTTCCAGAAAGAGTTCATATTTCAAAGAAAGTTATACGTGATAGTATAACATTGTTCAGCAAATATAATGGCCAAAGTGTCTAATATATCAAGATTGTATAGGCAGGGGAGTACCAAACAGTATCAAACAAATCTTACATTTATATTCTGTGTATTACAAATAGGGCTATAGTACTCTGACCATGTTTGATGTCTGCAGTTCCAGAAAACTGTTCAAATATGAGAGTGGGCTATATCAGAAAATAACAGTATAAAAGTTACTATAGGACTGGAAAACAAATCTCACACTGAAGGACTTGCAGAGCCCAACAGATGAGTTGATTCTCCTGCAAGGGCAGCCACGTGAAGAACAAAAGCTCCGACTAAAAGTGCCCTGTTTTATACAGAAGGTCAGAGTAGGTTACGATTTCTTTTCCTTGGTTTTATAAACTTGTAGTACACTGAACAAGGCTAAAAGAATGCTTGAATAATATACAATAAATCCCACAATTGTTTCTAAGAATGCAATTATATGCTTTGAGGAACAATTCAAAGGACTTGCAAAAGTTAAGCTTGGAAATGAAAAGTGAAAACAAAAATTATGTTGCAGAAGTAAAAAGGGGACAACGTTCCACACTAAAGATCAAAGAAAACATCTCTTTAAAAGTGAAAAAATATGATATGGTAAGCAACTGAAGTAAAGATTAGCTGGAGACAAAAGTGAAGTTGTGCAGAACCATGACAGAATGAACAACTGTTTTGATGTAGAAAAGCAGTGCAGAGTCAAAGGAGAGATTTATAAAAAGAGGAAGTGTTAACAAAGTGCAGGAAAGACAAGTTTGATAGCAGCATCTGGACAGACTGGAAGGAAACCAGGTGTGTGTCAAGAAGGCCAGAAATCACTGCAATCCAAGAGGGAAATTGTTCAAGTGTGAATATATATTTTATATACTATATATATATATATATATTTTTTTTTTTAAATCTTTTTGGATGAAACACAAGCATGGAGAAGAACTGCCCTCAGGGAAAAGTAGCAGAGGTCCATCCGAAGGAGGAAGGGCATGGCTAGCAGGAGCTAAGTGTTACAGTAAGTGTACTTATTGGTATAAGTCATGCAGAAGACACTCCAAAGCAGAAAAAAAAGAGCTCTCTAAAGACAAATACAGATGCATTCAGTCCAATTCTTCAGTCTCTGGGAATGGAGACCTGCCTTTCCACCGGTACATCCTTCCTTCTTTTCGTCTTCCTCTGAGCAGTTGTACGAGACAGTGAGAAGCTAGATTATAGTGTCCTTTTGTTGTAAGATGATCAGAAATCCTCTAAAAACAAGTGCATTGCATATCCTTGGGTCATGCCAGAAGATCACCATTCTGTATTAATAAAAAGCTTTTCAAAACTGCTTTTCCAATCTGCAATCCAAGCAACAATACCCATTTAATCTGCAACAGTTAACCCAGCATGCTAAAATAAATCACTATCTTTTAGAAGATGACACTGACAAACTAAAGCTCAGAAAGGTTTCACAGGCTCTACATAGTTTCCCTTGGGAAAGAATCTCCTACACTCACGACCATTGGCTTGAGCGCTTCTCTCTCAACCATAAAGCATTTTGCAGCTCTCTAGCACATGCGGTCTCACACTAATATTACCAAAACAGGTTGCAACTGCTTGCTTGCTCTCTGATTTCACAGGTTACCGAAGACCCTCTACTTATTCTGGACCAGGAAATTGAGTTCACAGAAAAAAAAATCATGATCTAATGAGCAAGCAAATGAGTTCACAGGCATGTAACAAATTTTCAAACAACTTGAACTTTGTATAGATGACATTTAGCATTGCATGTTTAAAGGAAAGAAAATGATTCAAAGCTGACAGTTTAAGTAATTAATCTTCTGAAAATACTAGTGAGAACTTAAGGGAAACTCAAGTTTTATTGCCACCAACTAAACTAATTTTTCTGTAACACTATTACAGTGCACATAATATATAATTTAATATATAAATAATATAAACATTATTTGTATGCATCACAATATTAAAAACTTATATTAAATACTAAAAAACACAATTAAAGACTAAGAAAAGCATTTTCACAGCCTTCTGATACTACAAAAGTTGCAACTACTATCAATATTTATATGAAGTCAAGATTGTATATATTCATTTCAAAATTGTCCCTGATTAGATTTATACTTGGGAAAAACTGAAGGAATCTTTATAAATTTTGCCATAAAAGTGGAATACTCAAGTTCAATAAAATGGTATATTTATAACAGTAATGTTTTTTCCAGAAGTCATCATAAAGAAATAATAGCCTCTCTTGCTTTCATTGCAGAAACAGGAGCTTTCTGAAATCCCCAGAGAGAAAGTGCAAGAATAAACATTGTATTTCATATTGAAAATTGGCAACACTTTTAGCTGACCTACACTGCACATATTATTGCAGTCTGGGTTAGTGGCTATAACAGCGTTTTATCATCACAAATTCAGCATTTTTAGAAACTGCATTTGTTTCTCCTTTTTTTTCAGTCCATACTGTCTCACTGGTTATTTTATATCCAAAAAACCCAAACTTCTCAGTTATTTCAAAAATTTTAAGGAAGATCTCTGTCCATGATTTACTGGTGAGTATTCATCTTTTGACTTCTAGGAGCTTTAAAATGACTTTTAAAATGACTATTTAAAATGACTTTTTATTAGCGATAGATCTGTTGTCCTGGTAAATATTAGTCTGTACCCATGCACAGTTATAACCAGTTGGCCAACATGCAGTCATACGTGGAGTACTCTGGCCTTATATGTAGGATACTTGCTGAGATTGGTCTTAGAGGATCTTTCCCCTTAAAAACAGTATAAGTATGCCAGTTGCAACTTACCTTCTCTTAACATTACTCACTCACAGAACTATAGAATGGATTCTCCAGTCTGCTAATGACGCCTTTAACCATAAAAAGCAGCATCTAATATTACAGATTAAATTAAATGATTTTATTTGTATAAATTACCAGTTCCTGTCACCTCAAGCCAACCAGAAACTTAACTTTTGGGGTAATGAAAAAGCATTTAATAGCCTTTTTGCAGAAAGTACATAGGGATGTGCGAAAATGTGGCAGAAAAAGGCACTTAAGTCTTCCATGGAGATACACAGCGGCTTGCTCAAGCACCAGCAGTGCGCGGCTCTGATTTGCTCAGTGAATGAATAAGGCTGTAATCCAGGAACTCCATCTCTTTCCAGCCTCTCCTCTCTGCCACAGCAGAATGTAAGTAGGCCTTGTTAACGCAGAGAAGTTTCTGCACAATAAACTAGGATATGATTTACAGCCCATAACTGCATTGTGCTAGCTAGGCACGCACAAGCTTATTGTGCACTAAAACTGCCTAAAATAGCTTGAAAATGTGGTAAAACAGTGAAGTAAACACATGAACTAACGGAACATGCACAACAGATGAACAATCCTTAAATTCATATGTGCTACTCCTACACCATGTAATCATGCCCAGAATAAAGAATAACGAAGTTAAAGTATTTTTCCTTCTTCAGTGAAACCCAGTAACTACTTTCCTGAAATTAGAAAAGTTCAGTCCGAGTTTCCTTAGCCTGACAACTGTTATACAGGATAAAGTGGGACATCCAAATTGTTTATATATTTCTTATTAACTGTACGAATTCTGATAATGTGCTCATGGTATTAGCTTACACAGCCTGAAGAAGTAACCAATGGCTGATTCTGTTTAGTCCATACCATAAATTTGATCTATTTCTTTTAGTTACCTTTCTGAACGCTTCTTTCCCACTCACTTAAAATACATGACCTTTTCAAAGGCTATCAAACCATTACATGTTGGTAATAGCAAGCATGGACCACCCCACGTTAACAGCGCACGACCCAAAAGTCTGTTGCTGCCAGAGTGAGCTGTTCCCACTCCCGCGGCTGCAGTGGTAACATGTCATAACTTCCCAGCGTGCATTTTTGCAGAAACACAGTATATATTTTGCAGAGGAAGTAGACGGAATATGCTTCAAGCCTCTTTCCTCCAGTCAGGTACAGAAACAAATACAACCATGCACTTCAACATTCTGGGAAAAAGTATTTATATGGGAAGAAGTCCAAGAGGGAGTATGAATTAATGGTGTTAAGAAGGGTTCCAACTCACACACTATCAGCCAGATGTCTGAACACTCACTTTAAACACTCACAGTGGCATCTGCAGTGGCCCCATCACTCCATAGTTGCAGTTCAAGCAATTGTAACAAGTATCATCAGAATTATGGTTCTAGCACTGTTCCTCATGTGAAGCCTGTCACGCAGTATCAGTGACGCTTGGTTTGGATTCCCTTGATGAAAAATTACTTATGAATATCTTTTTCTTACAAGACAGACCCTTGGAGTTTGACATCTATGTCTCTCCTTGTTCCCTGTATCTCCCTCCAAATTCCATTCCTCTGTAAATATATATATAGAGAGATCTAAAACTTAGTTTTATTAATAATTTTATTTGCCGGTAGGTTTTATTAGCTAGAAATATAAGAAAGGGTGAGAGACACATCACAAGATAGGTGCATACTGGCAATATTATCTATGCATTAATTAAGGAAGTAAATAGCAAATCTCTCTACCTCCTGCCAGTAAACACAGTGAAGTCTACGAATTATTGCACAACCATGTATCTCACAAAACCAAGTGTTCAAGTAATGAAGAGACTACTGCTTCTATTTCAAAAAGCTACAGAAGAAGAGGTTGACAAGGGAATACATGAGAACAACACAGCAGGGAATAGAATAAATGTTACACCTTAAAACCAAACATTTGAGTGTCGCTACCGCAACATTTCGTTTAATAGACCAAAAGAGAAACTCATAAAGCAGCAAATGTTTGGGAATGTCAGGCTGTGTATCTTCCTTGGTATTAGAGAGTATCACACATTTCAACAATTTATTTTCATAAACTATAGTGGTTCAAGAAAATTGTGAAATCACGACTTCCTTGTGATTTATCTTAATGAAAAGGATAAACTGCAAAATGCACTTTTCAGAAGCTTTAGGAAAGCTGCCATCTGATTCGAGAGCACCAGTGAAAGTGCCACCAGCAAACACTGAGCTTGCTTTCAGAAGGGGATTACATTGCTATTTAATATCCTATTTCAGAGCTCTGAAGGAAACTCCTAGAGAATATAGGAAATTTTCCTCTTACTCAGAAGCTCAAGCCATTTTTTGCCAAATAGCATTGACACTGGGGTAGATTTTTGGTCAGGAAATACATATCCATTAAACTGCTTACCTCCCCCCACTTCCCTAAAGAAGGCCAGGAAAGATGTACAATAACTGTAGCTGTCTGTAAAGTCTCTTCCCTAGAGACAGAATTAATGAGTTCTTGGAAATGCTTAGAGTCTGCTATGTAAGAAAAGCATCTAGCAGTGATCTGGTAAAACAGTTGTAATGCCATGAGATTCCACTCGATATCTCCAATACTATTATTTTTAACTGAAAAACTGGAATTTTACCAATTTTACCCTTCTGGAATTATTATTTATACATATATATATGTATATATCTCAAAATTTCTACATTTCCAGGCATACAACCTAGATGGCTAGTGCTTTAAATTCTGACAACATTCAGCTCATAATCAAGTCCCCACCCACCTCCAAATGTTTAAAGGATGGATGTGTGGAAAATTTCAGCTTCTCTCCCTTTGCTTAAGCTATTAAAAAAGGCATTGTTATAAAGATTTTGAAAATTCATAAATTTATAAAGTTTTGGAACAAGGAGTACAGTAAGAAGAAGTTGTCTTCGGAGAGTCTTCACAAGGACTCCATTTGTTGACTTCCAGATGTTCCTTATTTTTCCCTAATCAACATAGGCTAAAAGCATCAGGCAACCTAATGTGCCCTAATCCACCATGCCCAGAACTGGGCTTTTAAATGTACATCTCAGTAGCTAAACATTTCAAAAGTTTGGCTTGAGTTTTTAGTAAAATTTCGGCAGGACTTTTGAAGTCATGCTCACTCATGCCATGACCAGGGCTCCAAAGGCAGCTCTTCCCATGGTTTTACTTCAGACCTCATTAGCTCTCATATTTTACCTTTAGTTCAAGAAAATCCTTACTACATTTATTTATTTATTTATTTATTTATTTTTACTTTAAAGATCTTCTCAATAGTTCAAACTTGAATCCCATCAGTGCATAGGGGTAAACAGCCACCCGTTCTTTACACTGAGAGGAGCAACTTGTACTCCTCAAAGAAAAGGCTACACTGTTTGGCTCACACCTGTGTCTGACAGAACTACACACAATACACCACAACTTTTCAATCTGCAGCACTAGAAGATAATTCACATTTACACTGAAAGCAACTTATCACAGTACTGCAACACACAAACCTAGAAATGTGCATTTCAACAAAGGCAAAGCTCAAAGCTCATGTAATTTACTTCTATTTGGGTCAAGGAACAATTTGGAAAACAAATAAAGAAAAAGGACTTAATATTTAGCTGGATCCTTTTAAACACATTACCTCTGAATGTCACTATTGACCCAAGTAAATCCAACTGGGACGGATCTACCGACTTTTGAAAAAGGAGGCTGCATCACAGGCATTAAGACCAGATGATTGTTAGACAAAACAGGTGAGAGTTATCACTGGAAAGCGACGGGATAGCTAAATATAGGAAAACAAAAGAAGAAAAAAAAAAGCACGTGGAACAAACCTGACTTTTCGAAACACATTCACATCTGTTTGCAGGATATTTCACTGATAATGACCAGATGCTTTTGACCATTGCTTTATGTTGGTGTATCCATGTTCACATATTATTATAAAGCTACAAAAATGCCTCCAAGAGTTTCACTTTTTGTTTTTGTTTAGTACTGGTATATTTGGTTAAAATTACTTTCAAACTAAGTATGACAGATCTGGAATTGTACCAGTAAAGTTAACAGTGATATAGGAGCAGTCCTTGGGATAGCAGGATACGTGGCGAAAGTCCTATGTCAGTATTCACCACACAGTCTTTTTTGGATATTTTGCAGACTTTAAATCATAAACAGATGTTTGTAGAAAGAAGCTCTGTCTCCTGTTTCTTACATGCAATGTATTAATTGCTCCAAAACAAGACTATAAAGATAATATCTTGCTGAGTCCTTAGTACTTAGTAAAGATAATACATTTTTCATTTATATGCTTTTTTATTAAGGCCTAAGGAACAAAATTTGAGATGATTTTGGGGTCTATAAAAAATATTTAAACATTTATACTCTAGGTGCTGACAAAGGAATCACTCACATCCCACTGTGCTGGAGATAACTGGAAATCAGAACCTCTGCCTTCAAGGGCTAAGGGACTAAAAAAATGAACCCATCCTGTGCCCTTCTTGAGAGTACAATACATGAGCAATTTAGTTTGAGAACAAATTAACACAGTTCAGGTATATTATCACATTCATTTACTTTTAATGAGGACAGTGATTAAAAGGAAGTAGTTAAGAAGCTGGAAATCAGAAATTGTTGCTTATGTCCTGTTTAGCTCTTATTAAGTGACTGGAATTTTTTAGACATTATAGTAAAGGAGAGACATAAAGAGAATTGGAATAGTGACGAGACAACTGCTAAGTTTCTGTATATTAAAAATGTAAGAAAAAGTGTATTACTATGTTTAATTATAGAGGCAACGTGTCATGGAAGAGTGGTAAGAGCAGATGCCAGCATTACGAGGAAGATACTAAGTCAGGTAGGAAGGCAGACTCCAAGGCACAAGGCCTGAGACACACAAGATAAAACATTATACTGACACAAAAGTGGACATGGACAGGGTAGTTAGTCTAAATAGCTCTCTAGGAATGGTAGGGCTAGTGGAAGAAATGAAGAGATAGCTACATTGCATCTCAGTTGATACATCCTGAGACAAGTCCTAGATACCTGCTGAGATCCTACACTGGACAAAGGGAAATAGGCCATGACTAAAAAAATCTGTCATCATGAACCACTCGCTAGGCCAGAGACAGAGCTTATAGCCTTACATTCTGAGATTAAATTTCCAGACATCCTTATGACTACTGCAGATCTGCAGGCTCTTAGGTACTCTTTTCTCCATCTGTGAAATTGGAATGATATTTTTCTGTCTGTGCTGGTTTTGTGAGAATTAAATATGTTATGTTGTAATAAGCTTTAAAGTTAGTGCCACAGCAGAAGCCAAAGGATACAAACAAATGCTACGGACAATGAAGACAAAGCCTTGAAGATATTTGTAGGGACAGATCAGGGCTGTACCACTAAGGCAGACATGAGGTGACAAAGCCATAAAAGAGAAAGAACAACATGAGTGCAAAAAGGCTAGTCAAATCAAAACCCATAAAAAAAATATAATTGGAGTTAAAAGTCCTGCAACTTTTCTAAAGAAAAGGTCAGTAGAGATTTTACTGATATCTACAGTCAATGCTACAAGGCAAACCTGTGCTGCAGGACACATCACCGCCCTGGTCCCACTGAGACTTCACCCCATCAAGAACCACAGCAGTATGTGACCTTTGTGTCACACTGTGTCACTATTAAGCTTGAGGCTTAATTTCTGCTAGAAACCTGGGCCCTGGGAATACCAGGGCCTGTGCTGTGCTCCAGCACAGTCAGACAAGGATGCAACATTGTGGGACACACTGCAAAGCACATCAGTGCCGTGGTGTCAGTCCAGCTAGAAGTTAGCAGATCACAAAATGAAGTAACTTAGAAATGGAAGCCACGTTTCTGGAAATACACAGAACGAACTGCTCGGAACAATGTGAAAGAGGGAACAGTCCATCTGAGAAGGAACAGGTAAAAACAGGATTGAACAAACCACTTCTGAGAGAAGTGGGCAATGAAGGATGAAGTGAAGATGGCAAGTCAGCAATTTGGTGTCTTCTATAATAAATAATTTTTCCTTGAAGAAGCAAGATCTGGATTTCATTATTTCTGTTAGAATGACTTGACAGCTTCAAAATGACTCACATAATCCAAAAGGAAGGGAAGGGAAGGGAAGGGAAGGGAAGGGAAGGGAAGGGAAGGGAAGGGAAGGGAAGGGAAGGGAAGGGA
>JAWLRI010000700.1:918086-952548 GCA_034781795.1 Crypturellus tataupa | reverse complement strand
GCTCTGGCACCCTCACAGGAAAGAAGTTCTTCCTCACACGGAGATGGAACTTCCTGTGGTTCAACTTGTACCCATTACCCCTACATTTTCCTGTCCCTGACCACCACCGAGAAGAGTTTGGCTCTATCTTCCCTGTATCCACCCCTCAGGTATTTATACATATTGGTCAGATCTCCTCTCAATCTTCTCTTCTCTAGGCTAAACAAGTCCAGTTCACTTAGTCTTTCCTCATACGATGCTCCCGTCCCCTAATCATCTTTGTCCCTCTACACTGGATCCTCTCCAGAAGCTCCACATCCCTCTTGTCCATGGGAGCCCAGAACTGCCCCCCATTTTGACTGATTGTTATTGAAAACTAAAGCTTTAGTCTTAAAGGATAAAATCTAAAGAAAAAAAAAACAAAGAACTGAAGCTACAGAGTTTAATTATTGTTCATCTTTAGTTCTTAAGTTTTATCTATAGAACTGGGCATGTGTTCAAACATCTTCCAATTTTGACTATATACTTATCACCTTCCTTAGTTTACATCAGTTCAGTTAAATTATATACCTGAAATCCTTTTAAAGCACCCATATAAAAACAATTGTCTCAACAACATAAGTACTAAGGCATAGCCCATTTCTTAAAGCCCCACCCTCATAAGCTGTGTTGCTATGTTTATCAGCCAAAAAAAAAAAGAGTAATTTAGGTGGGCTTTTATTTCTTTTTCTATCATAATAGAAAGAAGGCAAAATGAGAAAAAAAAAAAAAAAAAGAAAAGTAACATTCAAAAATGTCTATATATTACAGTATCACAACACTTACTGAGGCTGAAACTAGTTCAGTGGTTTTCTTTGGAGCAAACACTATGTTCACTGCGAAGAATCCATTTTGTCATATGTTCTGTGAAGTGGTTATTTGACATTGCCTCTGCTCCTAAAGCTATAGCTGCTGCCAACGAGCCCAAACAGAAAAAACACTATAGCCCCAGTGACCTTTTCAACTGCTTAAGTAGATATTAACTCCGTGTTCTCGATGGTCCGACCTTCTTCCCCTAAAGGGACGAAGTAGGAAAAATGCTGTTTTACTGAGAGTTTACAAAACAGAAATATGTTCTGCAAGGGCCCGATTCCCACAAAATCTCCATTTCTTACTCTCAAGTTTTCTCTGTAAGCCTGTATACCAATAACTACAAGTAAGGAACTCCACTCCTGTGATACTTTGCAGTAGAATAAAAGCCCGGAGTGGTAGAACGACGGCCTCCATGCTTTCTGTGAAAAAGCAAATTTTCCAGCAACACTGACCATTTGCAAAAGACACCCAAAGAAACCCCGAATTAAATGAGGATATATTGAAACTGACTTTAAAGAATATGTGATCATTTACAAAGTCACTGTAAAAAGCCTATTGTTGAATATAGTTTCAAAACAAAGAATGCCAAGTACTTTTTGTGCATTACGCTAGAAACAAAAAGTCTCTAGGAAGTCTACATAGAAACCAAAACAAGGTTCTCTAGTGACCTAGACAACTTAAAATGACTTTAGGCAAACTTAAAAAAACTTAAAATGACTTTAGACAAAATACTCGTTAATAAGCTTTAATGTTGCTCAGGTCACGCACAAAATTCAGATTGTCACTATCATGTTTAAAATATTTTTGAAAATAAGTAAACCACCATCAAACCACACCACAACAGAATTTGATACTGATCAAATCTACCTTTTAAAATTTCCTTTACTAAATCTATTAAAGTCTGTGTTTTACTATTAAGGAAAAAAAATATGAATAACTATTGAGTCCTACAAGTACCCTGTGATAACTGGGATTCGGACCTATAGAATTTGTTTCATGTCTCTAAATCAAAGTTCTTGAGAACCTGCTGTTCCCTGCAGCCAAACAGTCAATTTGTATAAAGAGACCTACCTACATTTCTTTTTTTTTTTTTTTTATCATCACCAACTTTGGTGCAAAGACAGGTCACCTTTAGTAAAACACCTGCCCCAAACTCCCAGTGAATCACTACCACCACCACTACCACCAGAATCATGTACCTGCCTGTCTTACCGCCTTGTCCCTCAGCTCTCATCCGTGTGCCCCAGGCCTCCTTCAGAGCGGTCCCGCTCCCACAGCTCAGGTAAGGTGGCATCGTGGACAAAAGCAGAGCAGCTCACACTGTTGCATGTTGAGGGCTGCTGTTATCCATAGGGGAGGATAATTTACCATGAAATATGACATGAAGATCATATCCTGTATTCTTCATGTGTAATATTTCCAAAATGGCCAGATTAGGACAATCGGCATGTGCTGGCACTCTAGCTAAGTGCAACCTAGGAGCAGCTGGTTCCCATTTTGAGATCTGATTTGGAAAATATACCAAAGCAGCTGCACTCACTTCTCTTACCCTGAAAATATTGTTCTTTAAAAATACTTTCCATATATAATTTACAGCTTCTGTAATTTTCTGGTAAAGAAAAAAGAATAACTGTGTAACTGTGTAGTCTGGCATAAGCAGAAAAATCCTTTTCTTAAACAAATTTAGAATCATTAACACTCCTTTGATAAAGCACTTCTTTGTTCGGACCTTCTTAAATTACCTGGTATAAATGTAAAGGAGCAATGATATACTCTGTTTTTTTTTTTTTCAGTACACATTATCACTGCAGTCACAGGGCTGGAGATTGAAGCATTACAGAATTCAAACACATGCTCAGATCATAAGCGAATTTTCAGAGCAAAAACAATAACTGAAGTTTTCAGGAAAGACTCAATACTGTAAAAAGATCTTTAAATGTCTGGACCATTACATCCAGACACAAAAATGGACTCCAAAAGGTTTTCAGATGGTTCCATGTCTGACAAATGCAAAACCTCTTACAAGACATTCTATGCCTAGTGAAAAAAAAAGGCAAAGAAAATCTATTAAATTCAGAGTTGCAGGGCCAAAATATATGTAAACAGGTGGACTGAAACACTGTACTGTAACACTGTACTGAAACACTGATCAAATACATTTGAAGATTTGCATACATGGGATCTGAAATTACTGTAAGAATTCTCGCTTAGAGGACTGACATCCAAAGGATTTTCTATCCTTACGCACAGAACTAAAAATCCAGATGACAACTGGAAAAAAAATAAGTTGATTAAACACTTTTTCAACTTGTATGCAACTTAAAATTAACAGTAGTTGAATTGCAGCCAGTGGTTTATTATAGGAACATTTTTCTTGCATTTTTGTTAATATGCTTTCAGATTTGCAGGCTCTATTCCTGATATTGCTGATTACTGTTAATATAGATTTCAGCTTATATAATGGACAGAAATAAGCTTGCTCCCATGCATGTGGTTTGTAAGAGAAAAGAACTCTTGTGTCTGTTTTCTAGATCAGAGATCTATTCTGAGCAAGAGTAATGATTCAAAATATCCATTATTTTAAGGGCTTTTAAAAAAGGGAAACAAAACAAGTGATTGACTTATAACAGCAAGAGTTAATTGCAAAACAATTATACAAAATGAATTTTATAGTGTAATTTAACTAAGTATTTCTAGGTAAAAATAGATTTTTGAAGAAGTCTTAGTTTCTCTAGTACATACCACTGGGGCAGTTATGTTGAACTCCATTCTTTCTGAAATCTGCATAGTTCATTTTTAGCAAATCCTGCTCGCAATCTCTTTCCAGGAGTCATTTAAGCTTGCTATAGACCAGCAAGTAGATGAATGATTAACTTTGATGGTAAAAAAACACCAATTCTGAAATAGAGATAGCCAATTAAGTGACACTTCTTTCAATATTTTCAAAGTATAATGTTTGAAACAGATACCTTTCTGATTTTGCACTAAGTGAAATGCCACTTCTACAAAGAGAAGTATCAAAGCAATGCTGCGCTGGAGATAAAGCTGTAAAGAATTGGCTCTGCTGGGGCCAGTGCAAGGATAGCAGTAGCTATTCTTCCCGCAGTCACTTGAACCCTAGTAAAAATCCTAAAGGAGTAAAACATTAGAGAAAAAAACACTCTCTAAATCACTAAACCTGTCTATTTTTCAAATATTTGCTGTCTGCATTTTCCTTGTATGCACTTTGAGTTATGAAAGATGGCCTATTTGTTGATCGTATTTGGATTTGGGGATGCAAATGGCAATCCCGTAGTTCCTGTAATCCAGTTATTGAAATAAACATATTAAATTTACAAAGAAACTCTATTAAACAAACCCATTAGCCAAATAGATGACATGATACAGACAGGCTTTGTTAGCACTGGCTCCACCGTGGGCGTCAATGAAGTGTCATCTTACTGTGCTTACATATATTAGCGGGTCTGATGTGTCCTACTTCATCTTTCAGATATTTCCAGGCTAATATTTTTTACAGTACTGTATCAACAGCAGCAATTGTTAATGCAGAAATAGGATGTGCATCTGGAATTTCCAAGAAATGCCAAAAATATTGCAGATACCAAACACTGTCTCCCTACCTACAGTGTAAAATAAATTCAAGACTACTAACTCGATCTGTCATTAGGAACTGTGGATAGAAGGAGCTGTGGTTGAGCTGGACACTTTGAATAAAACAGAGCAGTGTCTCTGGCTGGCTGAGTTGAAGGAGCACAGAGGAAGCCCTGTAACATCTAGTGCTATCAGACTGATAGTGAATGGAAGTTCTTCTGAGAGTTGACATTTGGAGAGAATAATTGTGAACTTTTAATGGAAGGGAGGCAGACATGGCAAAAGAGAAACAGATATCACATTGAATTCTGGTGAATTTCAGCCAAAATGTGCTATTTTACTTCACTGTAGTTTCCAGAGGGAAATAAAATCCCTTTGAGAGTCTGGAAAATTACTATATTTCTGTAACATGAACAATAGAGTTGCACCCATTTAAATTCTGTTGAGCATCCTCCCCACAGATTTTCTGGAGCTATAAATAGGGAAATAAAGTAACCATGATTATCCAGGCCTTTTCCATTTTAAAAGGTTCTCCTTAAAATATTTCAGGGCAGAAAGACCTGAGAACAGCATGTTCCTCACTTGTTGAGTTAGTTGAATATTATTACAGATATAGATACACACAATTAATTCTGAGCTCAAATAAGTTTTGGCAAAACAAAAGCAATAATAAGTATATTCTCCTGTCCTACAAAAACAGAGAAATGCCCTTCCCCCCTAGTATCATGATGGAGTATGTCATTAATTTTCATTCTCTTCAAGGGTTGAGGAGTTTTTTTTTCAAGACTCCTCTTGTTGATCTTTGCTAAGGACTTTTCTGAGGTCTCACATTACAGACGATAATAGGACTATTTTACAAATAAACTTGATGTGATTAGAGTCAGTCTATTCAGCTATGATTTAGCTTCACTGACAGATTCACTTTTCCATAAGCCATTTAGTGTGTCTGAAAAGTTTATATAAAAGCATGTATTTGTACTGCTTCCAGCAATCAGACATAATTTAACTTGGCCTGCACTGCTGTTTTTTTTCTTTTTCCTAGATATAACAAGTTTTAAAATGAATCACCAAATGCACATGCAGGCGTTTTTAAACCTCTCAAAAGTTACCACTGCAAAATCTCCCCAAAGATTCTCTCTCAGACGCCCAGTCGGCAATGCAACTTGAAGGTTTTGTGCTCTGCCCATTCTTCACAGTGAGGAAGAAAGGGAGGTGCTGGGAAAAGCCTAGCAAAGAGATGAGGTAATGAGAGAAAAAATAACATACATATAAATAAAATTGGGTTCGGAATTATATTTTTTTAACTTTCCTGTGGTAGATTTTACAAAGTGAATGCTATTCATTAGCATAGTTCTAATACTTTTTTTTATATAAAGGCAAAAGGATGACTCTAATGCTCAGAAACGCCCATCTTCCCAAACTCCCATTGCCAGGAGCTTGCAACACAGGCATTGGCAGAGCAGGCTCCTGCCATCTGAGCACCTAGCTGGACTATCTGACAGCAGAGAATTGCATTATCAGAGATCCAGAAAGATTTTCTAGTTGCATTATAGGAGATTGAGACTGACAGTAAAGATATGGTGAAAAACTTTTCATTCCCATTTGGCAATAAGTGGCCCTTAAAGAAAGAAAATGGCTACTAAGGCCTCTTTTGCCTCAAACCAGTCAATATATCCCACTTCCCAATCTTATCCAACACATTCCCAGCAGCACCCACTGCTGCTGATGTTTGGATTGTCACCTAAACCCAGACTCTGGAATATTTATTTATGTTTATTTATTACTGTTCTGGCAAGTTGTCGGCATTTTTTGAGAGCATGTAAGAGAAAGGAAATGATGAATCAGAATGGTTTGTATCTCTGCAAAAGTTGAGTGTGGTTTCACATGACGAAGTGAAACCCCCACACTCCTTGCCAAGGACATCGAAGGAGCAGGACTCGTAACTTCTGCACAGGATATTAGCACTTAGAAAGACGGCGAATGTTTCGCCTGCGACAAGAGGGACTCTCTTATTTTTATCAGACATATTGTTATTGACTGTATATGATGGAGCCAACCAAAGTCTTAATGAAGCTGAGCTCCATCATGTTAAGCTGTATAAGTGACAGGCCCACATATGGAATAGAAACAAAGCTATGGGGGAGGATGGGCAGAAAATACCCCAAGTAAGGTATATACCCTGGTATATGGATATCCCAAGTAAGGTATATATTTTTTCTTAATTACCTGGGACAGTAAAACACCTGCTGTCTGTTTTCAAGTTGCCATTAATCAACATTTGACTATATGTTAAGAAAAATTTTGAAGATAAATAATCTAGATCATATTTTGGATATTTTCACAATTTTAAGTTTGGAAAAAAAAGAAGAGGTACAAAAGTTTTTAGTTGAATTTAGCAGCCAAGAATGAAAAACAAGTAAAACAGTGCAAGGATTTAAACATTTTCTGTGAGCCCCATTTTGAGTGGGCTGGTGGTCCAGCAGTGCCAGGCAGCCACCATCCAGCTATTTGATCTGGATAATTTTACCACCAAACATATCTGAAGAAAAGGGAAAAAGAAAGAGCACACTGACACTGAGACCATTAAAAAGTGGTTTATCTATGTTATCTTTCTGTTATGCTTATAATATATAATATAATATAATATAATATAATATAATATAATATAATAATCCAGGGGCAAATTAACCTGCTCAGAATTATCTGATGGGATATAAGGATGGGCCATAAGCAGAACCCTGCTATTTGATCCTTATTCACCTATCTCACAGTTCCCAAGATTTGGCAACAGAATGAGCAGCGAATGTGCACAAAGCCACCTCACATCTCAAAACCTGTAGGCTCCTTCTCTGCAGAATTCCTTCTTTTTTTGCCCTATGTAGACAGACATGGATGACTGCAAGTAGTGTGTTACACTAACCATCACTGCCTGCAAGGGTTCAAGTGTCCTAAACAGACTTTCTGGAGGTGGCATCATCTGGTGAAAATTTAAATATTGCAAATGGCAGTGGTTGCAAGTCATCATGGAAAATCATATAAACTGAGGACTTTCCTCAGGCAAAGCCCCTTGAACAAGGATAAAATGAACCCTGCTTAGAAGACTGACTTTTACTCTTCTGCAAGACTTTCCACTAACCAAAGCAATAGCCTCTATTTCCAAACAGCAACATTTTTGAGTTTGGAGTCTTTTTTAATAGAAAAATCACCTCAGGATTCTACTGAATACCTGCACATTGCCAGTATACAAGTGAAGTCAACCAAAGATTCTGGGGGCACAAAGATGCCGGAGCCCTGGAGCAAGGTAGCTCCAGGGGAAACAAAATCACATCAGTGATTTTAATCACTGGCTAAAATTTAATGAGAAATTAAAGTTGATCAGAAATTAAACTTCTCCTATGATACTGTAGGAAGGAACTGAGGGTAGGCTCAAAGTAACTGTGTAACTATAACTGTGAAGGCAGTACCTGGGGTTCTGCCTAAGCATTCAACTTTCCCCTATCCTGTTATTCACAGTAATTTTCACTAGGAAGGTAATCTTCAGCAAAAGGTGAACCTATAGCCATAGGCTTGAAAAAAAGCCATTGGCTCAAAAATCTAAAGAAAACCTTAAGTCCCACCAAGGGACAAAATCCCTGAAAGGACAGATCTTCACTGCATCTCCCATACACGGGAGGGAGTTGCTCTAGCAGCATTTCTTTCTGCACTTTCCCTGACAGCCCTTGCATATCACTTCCAACCGAAACAATATGGGAAAACACAGGCATAATATATGTCTTGGTCATGCACCACCACAGTGCAAGAGAGGGCAAAGGCACCGATGTTCTTTTATTCAAGCTCTGACTGAATTTCTCGGCAGAACTATTGAGTGGTCCAACCATCTCCTTAATGATGCACAGCTATTATCACTTTTCATGTGGATTTCTTGCCAGTATGTCTTCTTGCCAAAAGCAAAGGCTGCTTCCAATTAATTTATTCACAAATCAAAGTATATTCTAATCTAATCAATCAAATTAAAACATATATTAAAATATTGACTATTTTTACTTTGTTGATAGAAAAATCTTAAAAGTTGTTTTCAAGGTTACAAAAAGCTTACTTACCAAAAATAATTGTTTTATAGAAACATATGATCGGAAAAGAAACTCACGCTACCATCCCCGAATAAAGTAATCAGGCAAATGAGGAGTGATGACTACATCACGGTAAATCTAGTATAGAACATGCTGAATTACAAGTGTCAGCAGCCTGGTTTATAGCTCACCAACACAGGAAGAGCACAACAAAGAGTTGAGAAGGGTTTTTTAAAAATACGAATGCAAAATGGATCATAAATGATGATGCTACTTTTCAAAGTGAGAGGGTTGGCAGTGCATAGCAAGCTGCAAGGATGCCATTCTTCTCTCCTTGGGCCTTTCTCAGAGGAGTTCACAGCAGAGAGACCTTCACCCATTTTGTGAAAGGGAAACCTCCCTCAAAACATGGAAATATTTTTGCGACTCTTTTAAGTTACTTTTTGCTTCAGACAAAGAAAGCTAAGTCCCAGTTATTAAAAGGGTACTTTTGTTCTCTCCCCTCATTTCTTGATTAAAGTTACATTCTATTATTTTCTCTATTTTTCTCCCAGTTGTTCACATAGCTCCTTCTGTATCCAAGCACAGCCATTGATAGACATTTTCCTTACCATCACTCCAAGGAAGTAGGAAGAAAGAGAAAGGAGAATAAAAAGGTTGACCATTACTTCCTACACTTACACAGGAAATCTTGGTGGATCAACCCCAGCCAGCAAAGGCTTGTTTAGCAATCCCTCCTCTCAGAGTTTCCTCTGTAAACACGGCTATTTAAGTACAACTTGGCACTAGGAAAAATTTACTTCTCCCTATGAAATAGTTTATGATCTATTTCTTCATAGGGCAGAATAAAACATTTCTAAGCAAGTCATTCAGTTTTATGTAAGTTCTTTAATGATGAAGATATCAGCCAATTTTTAACTCAAGTTATAAAACATTCCTTCCGCCTAGAAGATTTCTGTTCTCCTAAATGATTCCCTTTTACCATGCCAAACAAAAGCAGGAAACACCCAGTAATGTCCAGAGAAATTATAGTAGATGCCCACAGAGAGGGCAGCAGATAGTGTAAGTAATAAACTAATAAACAGAAAAACACATACATAGGTAATTAAATAAAAGCTGTTCATTGGATTTATGCTGACAAAAATTCAGATACTTTCCATATTCTTCTGCATTCCCACATCTGGGAAAAATCATATTGTACACGTTTCATTCTGCAAGGATAACACATTGGATACTGTACCAAAATCTTTCAGGAAAGGACATTTTCAGTTTTTTTTTTTTTTTTTTTTTCTTTTTAAACATTCACTCCTTCATAAATAATTTTCTCCTCTAAGAAGAGATTTTTTGGGACTGAGTGGAAAGGGAGGCTGACAAGTAGAGAGCTTTACAATTGATGAAACTATACCTTCATATTACATGCTTTTTTAAAAACACTTTCTATTCTATGCATAAGAACATTTACTCTATAGAGGTGATATTTGAGCATTACACACTACAAATGAGCTGCATCATCTTATAAAAACCTAAATATAAGACTAAACCTCTGAAGTTCAGTTACAAGTCTTGCATACTTCCTTTCTTGAAGTTTTACCCTCTTCCTTTTAATGCAAAAGGGTAACAAAACCCAAAATAAGCATGTTGTTTTACTTCAATAAGAAATTCACTCTGAAGGGAATTTAATACTAACCTGTTGATCACTGCTTTCTCAAAAATAGTTTTATCAAACTACCTGCAAATTGCAGTGACACGCTCCACTCAGTGCATTATGAACATGCAGCTCGGGTGTTGCATCAACAAAGACAAGGCAGAGGACTGAAGAGAGAACCTGTCCTAAAAAGTAATCCTAAATTCAGTCTAAATAATGAATAATTGGATTTATGATGCGTAACAGAAAATGAAAAGATAAGGATATGGTTTTGCTGGAAGAACTTTTTCTTTGTTTCTTAGCTCTAATTTACTGATGCAATGTAAAGTTTATATGAAAGATTTATACAACCTGAAGAGAAACCAGAGCCTTCCCTTCCCTTGTTTGCTATAATTTTCAGCAATCTCTTCATAAAGAAGAAAATTTTCATCTTTCCTTTTCTTAATATTGAAATAATAGCTTAAATGCTAATTGAATACTTTAAGCAAAAAATTTATATATACATAATTTGCATATAGTAATGTACTAATTAGCCCAATGCTAAACAAAGCTCAAAAACAATGAGTTCAAGAGAGTTTTAATCTAAAATGCAAATATCAGTCCTCCTGTTTCACCTCAGATCCTGCATGATTTTACCTGACATTTTTAGTACAGCAGCTTCAACAACTGCTTCTATTCTTCTAACAGACCTACTGTTTTTGCAATTACTGTTCGATCTAACAGAAAAGATCAATATACAGTTTCCTGTGTAAAAGAAAAAAAGGCAGAGTACTGCAGTTTCTCAGAGATAAAAAGAATCCTCACACAAAAGTTAAAGATTCATCATGTGCCAAAGGACTTAATTAACATATTCAACAGATTCAAAATCTTTCCATAGGTTTTAAAGTTTTTATCTATTGTTTTAATACAGTATTAGTACTTTACCAAGTAGGAGAAGTAAAAGCATTTCAAGATGTATTTTTACTGAAAATGTGTGTGTGTCTGTACTACGAGTCTAATTTCTGTTATTTACTTATATATCAATTTTATGCTTTAAATGTAATGAAATACCTTTCTCTACTCAATTCCTATGGAAGCATTCAACAGAATCTCTTTAATCTGAGGTCATCAATGCTGTTCCTACTTGAACAGCTTCTTCCACAATATCTAACATTTTACATTTATGTTATCAGCTTTAACAGCATTTGCTTTACCCATTACTGAAAGCTAACCTTGTAGATCTCTGGCTGTAGGAACCTGTCATATCTTAATGACATACCCAGGAGCATCCCCTTTTTCAGAGTGCAGCAAACTGTGTTAAGTACTTGCATCTTCCATAATTTACGTCACTGTTTTAAACTATTAGACTGGAAAAAAAAAAAAAAAAAGTTTTTCAGCTGGATAGAACTATTCAGACGAAAATTCTAGTTATGGAAGGAAGCTGCAAGGACATGGAACGATGGATTCTTCTGCCTTCCACAGCTAGAGCTGCTGGCAGACACAGTCACTTCCAGAGCAAAAGGAGTTGGCTCAAAGCTGTACTGCTCTGGTCTGGAAGCCCTCAGCCCTCAGCACCTCCCATTTTGTGAACTTTGGTTCATCTCACTGAATTGGGTCACACAGACTATCTACATACTGCATTGCTCTTCAGTTTGCTAAAAAAGACCAGCATACTCCAAGTTTAAATTGCTTTCAAAATAGTTCTACCTATGTACTTCAGTGTGAAATAAATGTATTTCACTATGAAATACAGGATAAAATACAATATATAGACTCTGGGTAATTTAATAAAAATACAAGCATATTTCACAAGAAGAACTTCATAGAAAGAACTTCTTTCCCGTGAGGGTGAGAGAGCCCTGACACAGGCTGCCCAGAGAGGTTATGGAGTCTCCTTCTCTGGAGATCTTCAAACTCCACCTGGATGCCACCCTGTGCCCCGTGCTCTGCATGTCCCGGAGTTGGACTAGATGATCTCTAGAGGTCCCTTCCAACCTCAGCCACTCTGTGATTCTGTGATAGCTAAAGGGGCCGGTATAAATAATTACATTTCACTATACACATCAGCCCTGTCACATACTTCCAGCCAAGTAGCTATATGATCACATAGCTTATTGCTTTATTTTTTTCACAACACATCTACTATTTATCAGAGCATCAAAAGCAAGATAAACTACTTAATACTAGCCTTGCTCTTGTTCTTATCTAGTTGTCAAATTAAAAGAGTATCTTGTAATCAATTCCATGTCCAGAACAATAGTATTAGCTACTATAAAATGACTATGGTACACAGGCTGCCTCTTTTTTTCGGAGGCATAACTTATTGATAGACCAAAAAGTCAGAAAAATGGAATACATCATTTTTCATCCAAAAACTCCTGGAATTGGACCAGCCTGGAAACCAGAAATATTCTCACAAGTTTGAGCTTTGAAAATTACAGTCAGCCAAAATGATATTCATATTTAGGAAGATTCCTTGAAAACCAATAAAAAACATATCTGAAGTACCCTGCACTGTCTGACAGACTAATCCTGCCTGCTTTCAGGCAATGCTGCTGGCTTCTTTAGAGAAGTACAAGGGAGAAAAAGATAAAGTAGAAACTTTAACACAATTCTCCAAGCTGCAGTCTTTTTCTTTTTGAAAAAAAAAACTGTCAATACCTAAAAAGCTCGTCTTTACATTTGCTTATTAAAAACACAACAGCTTTGGTGT
Organism: Crypturellus tataupa; assembly: GCA_034781795.1. NCBI lineage: Eukaryota > Metazoa > Chordata > Aves > Tinamiformes > Tinamidae > Crypturellus > Crypturellus tataupa. The sequence goes on along the minus strand of JAWLRI010000700.1, from coordinate 939,719 downwards.
TGTGATGTTCGTGTTCATGTATGTCTTGGAAATGAGTAAAAATAAATCACATCTGATAAATAAGACATGGATCTCAAAATACTACAGAGATCTCCCCCAGACCTTTTTAGCCTTTCTCTGATTAGACAATGTTACATAAGAAAGTCTCTGCTGGAATACACTGGAATACACAAATGGACTTAATCTTCATCTAGGTACTTCACTTTTTCGTAAATCTTATCAGAGAGTATCATAAATAATATAGTTGTCACTACAAGCAAAACAGCTCACAATTCACCACTCCCATAAAAAGCTAGGATCCAAAGTGCACCACTTGAAAGATAAAATAAATAACATCGCTGTAGACCATGGCAATTTAATGGAGAACAAAATGATCTTTCAGAAGGTCAAACAAACACTAATTGCTCAAAATTGCTCGAAATTATAGAGTTTCACAGATGTTTAAGGAAAAAGGGCAAGTCAACCAGATCTTCAAACATTATGGAAATAAACTTCTGCTTGACTCTGATGACCACCTTTTGCATAAATAATCACATTGTTTTAAAGAAAAGGTGAGTGAGCAAATACGTTAAGATAGCAGTGCTAAAAGCTTGGTCCACAGAGCAATTCTTAATGTTTTATACCTTCTAGCAGGAAGATGAGCATTTACCAACTTTATCTGAAAGAGAATACTAAACTGAATTACAAACACACTAGAGGACAGAGGCAAAGCAACAGCTTTCACAGCAAGGTTAAAAACAAAGCAGCATTGGCCATCCAGGCGATGGGGAAGGATACAGCAGCATGAGGAGGAATCTGAGCTCAGGCAGGTACAATAACATCATCTCCTTGCCCAGCTTTCTTCTGCACAGGAATCAGGGCAGAAGGAAGGAGGCCTGTGCACATTCAGGTAAAGTCCCAGTGTGGAAGCAAAGCACAGATGGGGAGCACAAACCAAGACCAAGTTGCTGGAAAATATTTCCATGTTCCACAGCACAGTCCTGGCTTTGAAGTTTCTAGATATGCAGAAATTGCATTCTACTGATGACCCAGGGACTTACACTATATTAGTTATGCTTATTGAATGCACAGCTAGAACTCCACTCATGAAAAGTACTACTTCATTTACTAAAGGACTACCGCTATATTTCTTAATTGTGACTACTTTCTGTAGAGAGAGAAAAAAAAAAGAAGCAAGAGAAAGAGCCGATTTACTACAGGTCTCTGCCATAACAGTTAAAGCCAAAGCACTGGAAACTTCAACCTGTTTTTTTTATTGCATGTTTGTGTTTTGTTTTGTTTTGTTTTTTACAGAGAAGGCACTCCATCCTGAATGCAACCCTCACACCTAGAGGAAGAGAAGATGAACCCTGAGCTGCGACTGGAGGCCGGCAGCAGGGACAATCTCCGCCAAGTGTAAGTGCCGCTTCCAGACAGCCACCACCTCACACCTGGAGCTGGAGCTAGCGAAATCCCTGCTGGCCCTGCAGCGAGAATACACGTGTTCCTGCCACATTCTCGATGCAGCAGAAATCTGTGATCGTGTCAGGTGGAGCAGGGTGACTATTCCACATTCTGCCCGTCGTAAATCTGCACCTGAGCGCAGATGTGCATTAAAGCCATGATAGGCTAAGAGATCCAAAATACTTCTGAATCTATTTGGTCACAATGTAAGATTTGGGGGGAAAGTCCAGGAGCCAGAGAATCCCAGTTTGAGACACATATAAGGGTTTTCTAGAAACGTGATGCATGGTGTACATAAATGATACGTACACAAACGGTGTATATAAATGGACACCACACAAACGTGATGTATTTAAATGGACACATATGAAAGCACTGCATAGTAAATAACACTTTAAAACAAAGCTGAAGTCACAGAGGGATACTAGAGAGCTACTAACATATAGGTCAGGCAAATACCTAACAGTCTAAGCCTTGAAAAAAATAGTTTGAAAAACTAGTGCACTCATCTCAAGGCAAGTTCTATTGCAAACGTGCAGTGAGCTCATAAAACTGCAGTATCTAGGTCAAGCAGTTGAGATAGCTGACCAAATTGCAAAATACTATGCTCAAAATAAAAAAGTTAGAATTCTGACAGCTCTCATCTCATCATTCTCTCTTCTTGAAATTTCTTTCTCTCAGGATGGAAGTCCACAGTGGAATTCACCAATGAATAGCACAAATGGACCACATACCTTGAAGTCACAGCTTCCATGAATTCATCAAGAAGATCATCATAGGCTTGACCTCTGACTCTCTTGTGTCTCAGGCCAATGTACAAAGGATCCTTCAGCAGTGACTGTCAAAAAAAAGGTTTGACCTATTAGATGAACAAGTTACACTACTACAATCTAAAAAGAACAGGAACACACAGTTTGAGGATTAACACTGTATGAAGCATATGCAGGTGCATATCCATTTATCCACCTCTATGTAGACTGAAGAGATGCAACACAGAGAGGAAAGATCTCACATACTTTTGTAGTATGTGATCTTTGTATCACTTTGTATCAAAGGAAATGTATTGTTCCCAAATGAAGAAGGACAACTAGGAAGTCAAGTTTCCAAAGCATACTTTAAAGTTTTATTTAATACTTTCCTTTTTTCCCTTTACATCCTAATGATTCACTGACACTTCAAAAATAACCCACTATTTTCTTCACTTTTATCTTCATGTTTCACCAATCTCTCCCAAAGAGAAATCTTTTGTTTCTTCTTCTTTCAAAGATATGATAACCTTCCACTAGGTCCACAAAAACACTAAACTTGTGTTTATTCCATGTCTTCACTGAACATACGGACTAGAAAGTTTCATTTAGGTCTGAATTTTTTTCCAAAATATAGCTTATAAGCTTAACAAATCTGTGCAAAGTGTCTTGCAAATTCTTTTGGCAGTTCACCACAGCTATAACAATTCTCTGTCTCAATATTTTCACTAGCTCTCCCAGGAACCCTCAAATAAAAGACACCCTTTGGCATTAACTATTACAGGACGGGTCTCGAAGCGAGAAAAAACACCTCTCTCTTGTAGCTAATATACAGTCCTCCCACACATGTCCAAACTGGAGAACTAGTCAGGAAACAGTTTTCACCTGAAAACAACAATCTGAGAAGCCAACAACACTGCGGGAATTTGTAGACCACTATCAATAGGGAAAATGTCATGAGAAAAAAACCCAGACCACGTTTCCTTCCAGAACAGAGTCCTCTATCCGGAAGAACCAGGGCTGGAGAGCTTGGTTAGTCTCACTCAATCTAGAAATTTAGTCCCTAAACTTTCTCTATAGATTTCCTATGTTGTAGAACTGAAACTTCCTTTAAGTCAAAAGCCTCAGCTGAAGACTGATTTGAATCAGCAAGAAACTTGAAGCTTTGCAGGTATTTTGTATCCTCTGGAGTATCCTAATGCAGGATACTCTGCCGGCCTGTAAAGACATTTGTTTCTTCTCCTTTCAATAAAAAATGAAAGATGCCACAATAGATTAAAAAGTCCAACACAAAATTTTAAAAGATTAGAAGCTGATTTTTCTTGAATTCTTGTACATACACCACTTCACAATACATCACCATTTCAAAATAAACTACTTCTAATATATTATTTATAGACATTCATAAGGTATTCATTGGTTGTTCAACTGTTTGAACTGCAGAATGCACCAATTTTGCACTGAAGAACTATCTCTAGAGAAATATTTTATTTCTGTTTCGACTTTGTCTTGTTATTTAAAATGAACTCAGGAAAACGGGAAAAGTAAAGGGTAATTCTACTTCTCTGGGAAATAAATTCACATGAATTGCAAACGAGTTGCTCAGCGATGTGAAATCCGAAGTCTGGGAGCCCCGTGGGAGCTGCCTGGTGCTTCCCAGCAGGCAGAACAAGCAGGGCTGGACGCGGAGCCGCTGGAGCGGGAGTCGCTCTCCTGCACACACCTTTGGCAGGACGAGCCCTGGGAAGGCGGCGAGGAAAATCCTCCTGCCAGTAGCTTTCCGTTTTGGGAACCTCACGCCACACTGTGTCCTGTGCAAGCACATGGGGCGCTTAACAGCCTCCTTCAGCATTAAGTTATTTATCCCCTCACCAACTCCCATAGCTCTTCCTCTCCTGTCGCTAACTGGCAAATTGACTTGACATTTAGCAGACATCAGCGGGACTTTTCTTCAACAATCAATTTGCATTTTCATATTGTAAAAATAAAATATCTATATGTATCTTTGGTCCCCCTATTTTTAAACTGTCAGCCATGTTTCGAAAATGCTTCACAGTCATGCCAGCTTCAGCTGGGTTATAATTCTATGGAAGTTCAAAAGAAATATGAATTCATATTAGCACTGAAATAAAGGTGCTAAATAAGCTACAGCACTGCCTTCAAACATGGTTTATTTTATATTTTTTGCCACTTTTACAGCACTGCTTAATACCTGTGTCCATAGATGTGTAGCCAGTTCTACAATTTAGAGCTCCAAAGCAGTTGTCTTTGTAAGACCAACTTATGCACCTACTTTTGATACAGAAACTTAACGTGGAATACTTAAACCACAATTAACTCAATCTCTCTGGGGTTTGTTTAAGCTTCCAGCCTGGGAAGTCTCACCCGCATGGACAATTAAGTCAGGAATACCTCGCGGATGAAAAGCTTGGCCAGCCACCCCGAGGGCTTGAAATTCCTTTACAGCTCAGTGCCTTCTGCTTCACAAATGTTACAGTCCGACAAGAAATAACCCAAAAGTTCCTTTATAGGTCTGTTTGGCACAACTTATGAAGAAACCCGGGCTGGAGACAAAAGAATTAAACATTCAACAAGTGAAAAGAACAGTGGTTATTTCTAAACTGTGAGGGGCAAACCATTGTGGGACTCCTCCTTTGCGCCAAGGCGCTGAAGAATGAATAAGCTGCTTAAGCGCATTATCCTGTTATTCAGGTCAGCACCATGCAAACTGGATCCATGGTTGGGTTTTTTTTTTTTTTTCTTTTTTTGGAGTGTTCACACATCTTAAGAGATTAACATTTACCATCGACCATTTCATGGCTTTCAAAACAATTACTGAAAAGAAAGTTCTATGCTACAATCAAGTATGTCAAGCTGACATGATGACTGGGTACTTTTCCTCAATGAATTGGGTTTCTTTTGTTCCCCAGCTTGTTGTCAAAGCATAAACTTTGTTTTGTTCTTTTGGAAAAGGAATCTCCTTCAAAACACAACACTGCATTTTTTTTTTTTTCTGTGTTGGCTATGCATATTAACTGATACTGAAAAATGTTGAGACGTTCCGTTTTAGACACTCTTGTTTGAAGATTTTTAAAAAGTTATAAAACATATTTGGGTTTAGCAATACAACACATTCAAGCTTTAATGGGAAAAAAAGGGTTGCAAGAATAAAGCACTTAATTGAGGTTCTGGTACTGGAAAGATCATATAGATCTACTTAAAATTAGCTGTGTAAAATAACAAACAGGTCTTTGAAGCACCACCTGAATGTATTAAAATGGTAATGACCTTTGGGGCTCTAAGGAAAAAGCAAGTCATTTAGACTATTTTGCTATTGCAGACTTATAGTAAAGAGATCAGCAAGCCATGGAAGCTCAAGTAAGGCTTGAGCTGTGCACCTGGCTCTAATTTATCTGCAAAACCAGTGAGGAACAGAAAATTGCAGGCTTCCATGCTTCAATGGAGAACAAACATGCTGAAATGTCATCTATTCTCAAACCTGGCACCAAGGAGTTTCTTTGGAACCGATACGGGTTTTAGCGACCAGCTTCATGGAAAATGGGAGATGAAGGAGTGAGAGCTGCAGGACTCACTCTGAGCTTTTCCACTCACGAGGCTGTGAGCAGAGGGCACCCAGGACTCCACCTGCAAGGAGCCTGGTGCTCGACCACGCTGCACAGCAGCGTCCCCGTGTGCCATTAAAAACTTCAAAGACCTCACGCTCTGCAATGTGAAATGATTTGCATCAGAGCCAAAGCTATAAAATTCAAGGGGAATGGCACTTGGAGGGCACATCAGAAGCTTTGGGACAACGCTGTGCCACATTCCAGAAGTGGAAACCATTCCGGAGTACAATTGGTGTAACAGGGCACACAGTCATCAAGGAAAAAGGGGGAACCACTGCTGTCGTTACAGTATTAGCATTTTCTTATGTTAATATGCACAAATCCTTTCTGCAGATTCTGCTGCATCTAAGTTTGCACCGATGTGGGAAGGGCTGCTCAGCAAAGTGGAATTTCTGTTCTCCAGAAAACTCTGACATTTCACCTTTTGGGGGGCCTCCAAAAGACTGAAATTTTACTGTACGTGCAAGGAAATAGTTGTAATAAAACATTTACTCAGTCAAAAACACAATCTAAGTTTGGAGTTTAACTTCAGCTTCTTCCAAAATTAATCAATCTCCATTCATTTATATTTCTGGTTTGCAAACACTGACCTGCTGAATCACAATATATCTGTCCTGCAAGAACTGCTTGCAGCTGCAGTGTGTTTTCTATGGCACTAAAAAATATGAGTAAGATTTCAATTCATATTAAACTGGGATGCCTTTTTACTTTAAGATAAACTTAATTTGAAGTTTGAAATACAGGACAGTGCCTTTAAAAGATATGTAACAGATTCTATGCTTCCAAAATGCTACCTGAAAGTCAGATTTGCCAAACCCCGCACTTAACTCTGACATTAATTGGATCTGAGGGTATATAGCACATTACAAAAATAGGGTTGAGAATCCAACATCCTAAGAATAAAACATTTTTTTTTTCTTTCTTTTAACTACACTGGTCCTGTTACATACTTCCTGACCTAAGAAGAGATCATGGCCCTTCAGATCTAAAGACAAGACCTTTGTCAACATATCTGCAATCAGTGAAGGGGCCCCTGCACAAGGGAAAAGGAGCTTTTCCTCTGTTTTGCCCCAAAAGCAGGAAGCCACATTCTTGTGAGGCCCAGCTAATGTTCTCCAGATATGGCCAGAAGAGAGAGACTGGCCAACACAGCAGCATCATTGCATCTCTTTGCAATTCCCTTCTCAGCTTCTAAAACTCCATAAATACCACGTTCTAGGTATAAATAAAGAAGGGAAAAAAAAACAACACACACAGGAAATGAGCTATAAAAGTTAGACTAACTGTTTAGGTGCTAAAATTGCCAACTCAAAGTGTCTTCTACTCTATATTGCCAAGATCTGAGACACGCATATATTGTGCATACAGACAATGATTTAACTATATTAAATATTCTTCCATCTGTAACCATAAAAGCAGCACTTAAAATTCTGCTTTGTATATTCAGACAAAAATCTAGACCTGTAAGAGACTCGATTTTGTAAGATAATATACTCCTAATGTTCCTTTGGCATCAGTTTTAAATGTAGGGCTTGAAGGGAACTATTTTTATGGAAAATACAGATATAAAGAATATTAGGTCTACTTGGCACAGTCTGAAATACAAATCTTTATTAATATTCTGATAAAACAATATCCTTCTGTAATACAAAGGGAGACAGTATTTCAAATTATCTTTTTAAAATCACTTAAGACAGTGATATGAGATATGGAGTGTTCTTTTTCTATATGCACATAATCATCCGAACGTATGGCTTTGCGCAGCTAAAATAGACTTTTTCAGATGTTTCCCCTTGAAGACAAGCTTGACTTTTCCAAAGCAACTTGGTTTTCCCTTCCATAGGGCACAATATCTCTCTATTTGACCTCTCTGCATCTTGCTTGCCTTATGCTTAGGGAGCTCACTTATTGCCTAACCTGAAGGGGAATAACAATTTCAACTTTGCACAAGCACTTACCCGGTTGCTTATATTACAAAGTTATTTCCCACGCACCCAGTCAGCTTGTCCCTGAAGAAAAAAATGTCAATCCCAGTGAACTTGAATCAAAAAATAAAAAATATAGTAAAGGCTGCAATGCTGGGAAGAGCGCTTCGGGAAGGAATCTGGTAATGCGCTATGAGTTAACCACAGCGTGTCCCCAGGCAAGAGGCTGTCGACAAGGGCACGGTGCCAAGGACATTCCGTGGGCTGCTTCCGGCCCACGTGTGGCACGGGAGCGAGGGCCTGGTGTCCTGGGGCACTGGCAAACGGGCATGACGCGCGGGAGCAGCTCCGGCCCTTGCACCGCCGGCACATCCCGCGCGGGCCGTCTCCTCCGGCCCTGCAGCGCGGTGCCTGGCACGGCAAGGGCTCTCCCGAAGCCAGGCCCGCTCCTCGGCAAAGCAAAGCTCAGGGTCATCCAGCCCTGTCACAGCATTATTTCTAAGGATATATAAAATATATGTGTGAAATAGCACAATTTACATAATCCCCTCCATAACCAGCCATTGGTGAGGGAGCATGAGGTAAAAGATGCAAACACACGAAGCTGCTGCTGCAAGAGGCACCAGATTTTTAAGATTTACCATACCTGATGGTATCTTAAGGCTACCTTAACATGAGGCCATTGTGGTATCAGTTATTTCAAGCCACCCAAAATGTTGGAGTTTCTGTCCAAAAATCAGTTGTTGGAACCAGGCAATTTGTGAAAGGCTCAGGCTGGGGGTATGAAGGGCATCACGGGGCTGCCGTCTGGTTTGAGTCTGTTGGAAACATCTGAGGTCCTACCTCAGCTCACCTCCAAAATGCTAGAAACTATAAACCACTTCCTAGAAAGCAAAAAGATTTATCTCACAATTTTTAGGTGTAACTCAAGATTTGAGAGCACTTGAAACAATACTGCCTAGAGTCAGCTGAAATTGCACTTGTCAAAGGAAGGTCCCTTCTGGGCCATCCTGGAATTCACAATGGCATCTGGATGTCTTTTCTGCACCAGTTCTAAAATTACAGGTAACACACAGCACAGCTACACTAAATCTATATTGTGCCATACTTTTATATGGAGTATTAAATATATACATATTATAAATATATAAAAATATAAATATAGAAGGGGGAAGGCAGCGAAGGCAATGATATCTTTTTCAAAACCACTAGGTTTTGTTTCATCTTCATCAGTGTTCACATTGCCATGACACTGTATAGAGACCTCCACACGGATGCTGCAGCATTTTCAGCAAACCACCACTGATGCTACTTTCTTTTGAGGCAAACTTAATTGAAGAATCTAGCAAAAATTGCCCTGTGCACCTTGTCTTTCGTGGCAGTTGCTAATCAGGAAAGACCTGGGAGTACAGGTGGACACACTCTGGACTGCAGTTTTGCTAGACAACAGAGAAAGTAAAAAGCAACAGACTTTTCCAAAATTTACATGTCACGGAAACCTCTGGTAAAACACCTTTCACTGACTATTATCTGGAAAGCCTTTAATTCCTAACGGCTACTAGAAGCGAACAGAGAAATGCCATAACTGGATCTGCAATCCAAGTTGGGCATTGCTCACAAAGAGAAAAGCAGGTGTTTGCTTCAGAACTGGATTAGATAATATTTAAGAAAGTAATAATATTCTGATAATATTTTTGAAAGTACTGCCATTGAAAAAGGCATCTTCTTCGAGGCTGGTACATCTGTCAATGTCTCCTCTCTCAAGGTGATACATATGAAACTATGGCAACATGTTTTAAATGAACTTTAGCTTCAAATCTCTAAAATTTATGAAAATGTTACTATGTTTTTCTTATCTTTACATGGCATTTCCTTATTAGCACTAAGATTCTTTTCTAGTACTATGTGCCTGTGCACCATTGCTATCCAGATGCTTCAAATTTCTTTCTTAAAAGCACATTTAATTTCTACACCAAATAGTAGCTATGTCATACAGATCATTACTAAGGCATTCGATTGCTAGGAAGAAAGGAGATGAAGAATAATTCCCAGTCTTACAATTTGCTTAATTTGTACAAAAAAAAAGAGCAGAGAATGATCAATATGCTGTGTGACTTGTGCCAATCTGAAATAACGGGATGCTCTGTACAAGCAGGATGGTGGCGTCATCAGCTTCAGAGCCAACTAGGATGAACTTTGGGAGGACACAAGTAACTTGTTTACGGCAATGTGCTTCAGCGTGCTTATGGCAATGTGATTCATCTGCCCTTTGCTACATACTCTCATAAAGTGCTGAAACTGCATCTCCCAAAAGATGTCTGAAAGTTTTGTAGGAATGGCACAAAGCCTCTGTTTTTTTTTTTTTTTTTTTTTAAATTCTTTATTTTTTGAAGGAGCTTAAAGAAATTTTTGAACTTTTAAGAACCAGAACTTTTCTAAACCTTGTCAATACTCACTACTACTGAGCTATATGCTATTGTTTTCTTTAAAAAAAATTGTGATTGCATATTAAAAAAATCAAATAAGTCACAAGTATAATTTCAATGCATATTTTCTTGGTTGTGCTGAACAGCTGAACACACTCCACACTACAGCTTGGCTGGACAATAGAGAAAGTAAGAAACAATGATCTTTTCCAAAAATTAGAATTTTTAATCTAAAAATCTTTTCATTTGCAGTTCCTCAGTTTGACAATTACCTTTTAAAAGGGCTTGATAAATGAAATAAAAGCAACCTCCCCGCCTCGCTTCTCATGTGACAATATAAAGCCAAGAGTGGCTAAAGCCCAGATTTAGGAAGCCCTTAGGAGTCACTAATCTGGAACTCTGAACTAACCCCAATAAATTCCCATTCTGTGCAATTCTGACAAGCCCTAAAAAGTGAAGTTTTCCACAAAGAGAGTTCAGACAGCAGCCTGCTCCTTCCTCTATCAACTTTTCTATCTGAATGATTAGTCCCATTTAATACTTCTTTTGCCTCTGCATTTTAAGAGGTTGAAAATTATTTTGTACCAAATTAGCATCTTGAGAAGAACTGCTGCATTAATTTAGGCTAACAGCTTTCCTATGACAAGCCTCACAAACTACCCAGTGGAGTTAATAAGGAGATCAGAGAAGCCTATTTCAATGTGTGCTTTAGGAAAAAATAAATAAATAATCAGCAAGATAAATATACTACATTATGTTTAATGGTCTTGGCGACCTCTCCTAATGCTAACGTCTACATGCAGAAATAGGGGCGATGCCAATTCCACAAAAGCCTGTAATCTGAGTTTGAGCTTGGCCCATGCTCAGAGCCGTGGTCTCGGAGCACCATTCCATTAGACACAATTTTAGGATGCATAACTCTTTTATACAGTCAAACTGAAAACAAATGGTTGTCTGCATGCCAGTGGCATTTCTTGAAAAACTTAATCATTTGTCTACTGAGCAAACAATAGTGTCTGAAGAATCCGACACTGTTTGGGGCTTTAGCAGAGTATTGTTGCATATAGTCACTAATATTTTAACGTGTGAATAATGGGCAGAATGGACTACATCTGAAAGGGTCTTGTATTCTATTCATATAATTATCAAACCACATAACAAGGAGCCTCCTAAAAACCCTGTCATCCACTTTCCATAAAAGCTTTTACTCAAACCCAAGAAAGGCTCAGACTAACCATTAAGCTCTCTACAGACCGACCTTCAATAGACCCCATATCTTTAATAACTATTATTTCTTCTCCACGACCTCCAGCAACTAACTGGCTAAAGCCTGAATCTGCATGTCCCGTGTGACACATCAAGAAGCTTTAACAATCCTCACAATGCTACATTTCGAAATACACATGGCAGATAATAGCAATGAACTACAGAAATAGATTACCACCACTCAAAACTCATAAAGTTTACTGCTCTGAAAAACGAGGAGGAAGATCTCCACTCCAGAATGCTGAAACAACCAGTACATGTACTTGCGGGAATGTGCTTATAGCAAATCACCAAAAGCAATTCCAACTATTACAGTTTTCATAAAGAGCCAAAAGAGTACCTATATTTACAAAACAGAAAATGAGTGATCCGAACAACTAATCTGACATTACCTTATTCAGCTTAATCAAGAGACTATATCAAGAGAGAGCTGCTTGTGATCGTTCAACCACTTTCAATAAATCGAACTTTCCTGCATTGTTTTCTGTAAAGTAACAAACTTGCACTACTCCATTTATTTTTGTCCACTTACATTTCCTTTTTTGTTTGTTTGCTTGCCTTGCTTTTTTTTTTTTTTTTTTTTTTTGGACAGGCAGTCAAAATACCTGTGTAGAAAGAGCTACCTCCAGCTTTCTAAACCACGAGAAAAAGTTAAAGAAAAATCAGAGAAGAGCAGAGACTTGTTCTTTTAAAACAGGGTATCAGTAAAGTTTTGCTATTGCATAATAATATTCAAAGAATACCATCCTCTGAATACCGTCCTCCGTTCATTATTAACCAGGTCTAGGGGTAGTCTTTCAGTGCTGGCATCTCAGCTATTGGCTAGGTATCTGTCCTGACTCCTGGCAGAAAAGGGAAAACTCGTTCTGTGCACAAAGGAGACTCCCCGTGCAAGGACCAGCTTTCGTCAGAGCACCCTTTCACTCCTCCTGTGACACATTTTGTCCCAGACAGAAGGCATATCTTTATGGAGGCACAAATATTGCCTCTCACCCTACATTTTGTAATAATACTATATTTGGGCTCATTCCCTCTCTTGTCTTATCCACTGCCTGTCAAATTGCTGAAGAGGCTGAGAGTCAGCAGCTACTATTTCAGAAAGAAAAGAAGCCAACCAAAACAAAGTCTTCTTAATACAACAGACTGGCAAGGTCTGATGTATCTTCAGTTAAATCTACCCTCATTTGGTCTATGGACATTCATGCATAGTATCCAAAACAAGCATTTCAAGTCACTCATTTCTGCCCCTTTTTTTTGTACATCCTCTTCTGTCGAAATGTGAAATAAAAAGAAACAAAAGGAACTGACCCAATTCCTGGTAATATTCCACACAGCTCATTATTTTTAATATGAAATGAAGCTGACATTTAAATCCAGTGTCATCATTGATGCTCTGTCTGCTAAAGTCTTCCCCTCCTAAACGTCTTCTCTGGTCCTATAAAGTCATTCCAAATACGCTGTTTGGTAAATATGCCTATCTACTAAATATGCCATCTGACTTTGTCAAGTTTTCCATGGTCTAACAAAATAGAGTATTTCACAGAAGAAATATGCATAAATAGCTTATTTCATAGAAAAATAAAGCCCACAGAAAAAGAATACCATGTATCCCTAGCCAAAATGGCAACATTCGCAGGATGACAACAGATCAAAAGTAGCAGACAGTTGCTGAGATCTTCTCACACGTTGAACAGCAGAATGACATTTCTCAAAGATACAAAGACTTTGTTCAGTAAGAAGTTGACATATGTCCAAAATCAAATTAATCTCTGTAGAAACCCTTCTGAGCAACAGAGCAATGTGTTCAATATAGAGACAGGAAAGAGAAATATACAGCAAGTATGAGATTCACGTGATCTAACTTAACCTACACTGAATACTTCAACATCTAAGCCATCCAAGCCCTTTTATAATCTATGGACAAAAATATCTGGACAGAAGGTAAAGAAACATATGGAGAAAAAGAAACAGGCAAAAGTCAGATGTGGACTGACGCATTTTAACAAGATTAAAACAAGGAATGTGCTTTCCAAATAAAACACAGTATTCCAAAATATAGAATAGCCTGTGCAAAAAAAGACCTCCGTATCCAGTGATAATTTACCATTTCTGTTGAAGACAGGGTTCTGTGAAAATATGGAATTTTCTAACATCCAGGGTATATTAACTCTATGTATGATCTAATGTAGGCATCTGTCTGAGTATGAAACACTTCCTTATAAATGAATGTGAAGTCCAAATAGACATGTATAATAACAATAATTTCAGCTAAAATCAGCTTCAGTAATAGTCAGCAAAAATTCCACCGCACTGCCCTACTCATTCTGCAAAAAGGAGGGAACACTGAAATTCTGATGGAGGTACACATGGATTTGTTTTTTATTTTTGTTTTGTTTTTTTTTTTTTACTTAATCTGACAAACAAAAAAAAAAGTCTTGTGTTTTTAAACATCAGATTTCCAAATAAAAACTGGATAAAACTGTAACCAGTCCTAAGTGCCTTCAGTTGTGAAGTGTTTCCATGCTTCTTAGGAACACAATCAAGTTAAAAAAGACTAATCCACAAGGAAATAAAATGATCCATGAGACATCCAAAAGAGTTCAGGAATCAGGTTTGGTATTTAAGTGACACTCCCATCACCAAACATAAATTAAAACCCAAAATGCTCTATCAAGATCTGAGAACCATTAACATTTGCCAAAGATAGACTTCAACAGGCAAACAGATGAAACAACTGACATCTAACTACAATTAAACTGGAATTTAATTAAAAATGCCATTCCATTGAATATTTAAACATAATACACATGCATTCCTTCAGCTTTTCATCAATTACCTTTCCAGTATGCTTACTACAAGGCTACGTGATTAACTATGATGTCCTTTGCTGAATATGTATCCTATTCATTATTAGCAAGTGTCTGGGGCATTTCTGAAAATAATTGAACTCTTAGGTTAAAGAATGGATAGTTCATGACAAACAATAAACATTTCTCTTCCCTACCTTACACTCATTTAAAAATGACTGTGTCTCTAATAGCATGTATAAAGACTTCTACAAGCTATACTCTAGTTCTGATATTATTTAAAATTTTTGATCAATTTTTCCACCCGCGAGTACATTAATCTTGTCAAGTTATTGATGTGAATATACACCATGAGACCAAAAACATAAAACTTTCCTTCTTGATTTATTTCAGGTTTCGTTTAAAGAAAGTTTATTTAAAATAATTGCTTGTCTGCTCGCTCAGAAAGATTTCATCTACTCTGCTCTTCCTCACCTCTTTTATTACTTTCAATGCACTTTACTGACAATCCAACCTGGCTAGATTACAAGGCTCAGTAGTTTGGCCTGAAGAGGCTAACATAAAATAGTATTTTTGGACAAAAAAAAAAGCAAGATGTAACTTAGTCAAAACATTGTTCGAGCTCTACATGTGTTAATAAAAGACCAACAGAAAACATATTGAGATTGTAAATCTAGATTTATCATTACACTTAAAAGCTCTACTTGTCTTCTCCCCACATTTAGCGTATCACTTCAAACACTTGAATAGATTTAAAAGGAGACTTCCAAATCTTGTTAATAAAAAGTATTTTCCACTTGCACACAACGGGCTAGCCAACTATAATTTAGAACTGAGTTTCTTTTACAGCACTTCTGAACACTGAAAAGGGAAAAAAAAAAGAAGTGTCAAGACGACTCATGAAACTGAGCCTCGGAAAAAGTCATACCCTACTGTAATATTTTCTGGCTAACTGGAGGGGAGGAAAGGGAGGAAAGAGGAATATTCAGGTATTTCCTCACTTTTTAACATGTTGGGAGTGCACTACCAGGGAAGTATCTAGCAGCAAGATCCAAAGTGAAAAAAAGGATGCCATTTGCAAAATAGTACTAAACTTGTGAAAGACAGTGCAAGAAAAATTGAAAAGGCCTAGAGTTTCACTCAAGTATCCATCCACCATGTCAGAATGGTACACATAGCCAGCAGCTAAATCGTAAACAAACAAAACACACACACACAGAAGATTTGCACCACTGACAGTTTAAGAAATTTTAAGATTCGTCATTCAGCATCATTAGGCCATAGGATTACCTCAGAGCACTGTGCCTGGACTTGGTTTATTGGACATCGTCTTATGGAAATAAGATCAACTTAGCCAACCAAGCGAATGCGATCAGTTGCATTCTAACATAGCTAAATGACAAGCTCCGATCACACATAATGACATCTCTATTTCAGAAGGACTCAGAAATACCAGAAAGCACACTGGAGAACATAAACTAGAACTGAGATTCCCATATATGCACCAGCTAGAAAACTAGTTCTTATACGACAGGTGTAATTTCTACTTGTAAAACTGAGGAAACACTAAAAATAATTTAGAGTGATCATCAGTAAAATGCTGGTCTAGTTCAAGCAATGGTAAATCAATGTTGAGGCGACAGGAATATCACTTTTTCTAATTTAGAGGCACTGTTATCCTATAATACAAGTGCTAACCAAAGAATGGTCTGAAAGTGCAACTGATTTATGTAGGGATGTCAACTGTGGTTCTTTCAGTCTGAAATCCCTGCACTGCACCCAGTGATTTTTTTGGTAAGTACCTGAGATTAGAAACTGCAGTGCTTTTCTATGCTCAGCTATTTTTCTGTCCAAGTTTCTATTTTGTTTGGGAAAGGAACTGTAAGACAGGCTTGTCTCTAGGTTTTATCAACAGTTCACATTTTCATATTCATAGGTAGGTTTTTATAGTAGATATGAACTTTGAAAATCAGTCATAGAAAGTGACAGAAATGCATAAAGTTATATAGAGAAAAAAGCTGAAGAATTTGGCTTGAACTTGCCCCTCATCTTCTCCGGTTGAGCCTCCCGACAGGCACGCCCACCATCCCTTGGGCAGCCCAAGCTGCCGGCCCGCTGGTACTCAATGACCCACCGACCGCTGGCCTCCCCTCCGAACCGAGACCTCTCACACTCCTGCATTTAGATATTTTTAGATATTTAATATTAGGTGTAGATATTTCCTGACGTCCCTGAATGAGGCAGCTGCAGGAGCAGCGGATGCTGTAAAGCTGCCCCGCGGGCTGGGCCTCTCCTGAAGTCACACGTGCGACCAGGCCAGCGAGCGCCAGCCGGCTGCCAGCCCGCGAAATCTGTGGCATTTCTCATGCAAGATACCAAAACCAAACACTTTCCAATCTCTCAGTTAAGCAGACACTATTAGACTAAGATTTTAGGATCAGAAGAAACCTTTTCTCCACTAGCTTGATTTCTATGCAACACAAGACATCAGTCTCCCCAGAATTCATAATGTATTTTGGCTGAGTAATTATAAAGTAGGTTAGATTTACAACCCATGAACACTAATAATATTACCTATAAGTCAATAAAGGTATTAAACATTGCAGAACTGAAAAAAGAAAACCTCTGAAATACTGTAAGTCTGCGAGTATTTTATTATTCCTCATAGAGATACATATTTTAAGTAGTGTTACAACTATTTAGCACAAGCCTAGTTCATTTTTTTGTTGATCCAGTTAAAATGAATAACATGATTTCAAATGTGTTATTGAAACTAAGAGTCAATCAAAACTAGTAAACTAATTTTGATATTTAATTAATTTAAATCTCTTTTAATAAGTTCATGCTAATCAGTAACAGTTATTTTACCCTCAGTTTTGATCAGTCAAAGATTTTCTGACAATCAACCACTCCAATATTTTAGCTAAGCTTTATGTCAGGCTAAAGTAACAAGGAATTTTTTAAAATAGAAAAGCCCTTATTTTAACATGATATTAGTAATTAAATGTTTATTTTAAAATTTACACTACTAAGTACGTGTGTTTCAGGTTGGTCTACATTAATCTAATTAATATTTGCTTGTACCTTGTCAACATTCATTTTCTCTTCTGCAACCGCTTTCTTTAACCATTGCAAGGAGATTAACATGCAGTTCAAAGGCATACAAATGTCCAAAAACCAGAACTCACATGACCTCAGGATTTCCAGCGACAATTTTGCATCATTACTGAGACTGGCCCATGAGTTCACTTCGTTTGGATTGAAATCCCACCTGAGAAGGAAGTCCTGCTGCAGACCCAACAAATCCAGGGCTACTGGTTTTTACTGAGATTTTCATCATTTAAAATACTCCATAAAATTACCTAGTTATTCTGTATATAATGTTTTTTATACATATATAATAATGTTTTAAATATTTGGATAAGAATATCCTAACAGTTAAGATTACTTTCCTCCAATTTGTCTATGACTTACAAAACACGCATATTATTTTTGGAAGTGGCCAGCACCACTCCTTTTGGACACAGTCATTTCTACACTGATTATACAGAGTAGTTTACTAGTTCAGTCATGCAAAGTCCTTCAACTAGGTCAACTTTTACTCATAAGCAAGCAATTCCCATTTCTCTTGATTATTATCTAGATGATTGTATAAAAATACTTTATTTGTTTCTCTACTCATTCCTTGGTATTATGAGCAATGGAACAATCCCACAATTACAAATACCTTTCCTAAAACTAACAGTAATGAAGCATTTAATACCTGCCAGAATTTGTGCGAATAGCTGCTCAGAGTTTTTGGTTCAGATCCTGAACGTAACAAAATAATACAGGATGAGAATTGGTGATTTTTTTTCTTGCAATCTGCTTTACAGTTAGATTTAATCATTCTGGAGAACTTGCAGGTTGTGTGCAACAGCATTATAGCTGCCAAAACACATATTTTAAAACTGATTTTAAAGTAGTCATTGAGGCCCCCACAGAAAAGAAAAAGGAACTAATCTAAATGGAAAACATCTGCACATTTCCACAAAAAAATTGTTTAGCAAAATTATTTGTATGTGCTCAAGTCGTAAGAGTGATTTCTATTACATATTCATATGGAAAATCCTGTCCTGAATAGGAAAATAGTCATTTGTCAAAAAGGTTTAGATTTTAGGTTTAGGAATTATGGTGCAATTGCACAGCGGGCTCCGTTTTTGTCCATTTCAGCTCCCTCCAGTGCCTCATGACCCGGCCCCACACGCAGCAGCAGGAAGGAGGCAGCAGGAATGGGGATGGGAAGAGTGGGAGAGGGTTGAAGAGAAGGGAGCTGGTGCCCTGCCATCCCTGCCTGACTCCGAGCACGGCTGCCAGGGAACCGCTCCCAAGCTGCATCTAAACACGGAACATTAGTGCTCCAGCCCATCAAGTGGTACGGCCATGGAGCCCAAGCCACCAAAGCACAATCCTGAGGTCTCATTCCCAGCTCCAGTTCCCTGATGATAAATGCTTAAGCACAGAAGCTTATCCACTGGAAGAAGCACATGAACCATCTACTTATCGACGTGCAGCTCAGCCCGAGCCTAAACGCACCATTGTGCCGACTCTGGAGCAGGCCACAGTGCAGCTGTGAGCAGAGCCCTGATCCCACCTCACCCCTGCCAAACCCACAAGGACATAAATGGCACCGATCCTTATACTAACACAGTCTCTTGCATCTGCAGTAGAAAAACACAACAAAAGGTCTTCAGCCAGCCTCCCACTTGTTCACACTTAGTTTAAGCTGAGGTAGATGGATGCTTTATTTTGGTATGTGTATTTCTATGCATTTGATATTTAAAGAATACAATGCCCCATGAAAAATAAAACTGATAAAGAAACTGCAGCATATAAGTAAAAATCAAAGAAAATATAGCAAAAGTAGCTAATGTGATTAATTGCTTAGATCCATTCAGCATTAGATGAAATAAGTGGCCTCGCTGCACGTAACTCTTTAGTTATGTCCCACAAGGGAGTCAGTCCCCTTTCCCAAGGGAATTTAACAGGGGGTCAGAGAGGGAGGGTGGAAGACTATTTCTGACTTTATTAATGCTTTCATGATGTACTGTCTAGATTACACCACTGGGGCAAGGATGGAAACGGATGTTCCCAGCTCAACAACCCAGAAGTCCCAGATAAATTTACTGGTAAGGGTGTGCTTTCTTTAGCTTTGATGATTCTTTTTTATTCAGCACTAATACACTTATGTGGTAAAGCACACAAGTTTTAATGCTTGTCCCATTTTTAGTCTAGAATTTGTTTACTTGTGTTAAATCATGATGACTTTACTCACGATATTTTGTTTGTGGGTAACATCATTCAGTCTCGCTAATACAAGTTTTCTTTCAGCACAAAAGAAAAAAAAAAAAAAAACAGGGCCAAGCAGTTCTTAACCAGTAATCCCGTGAGGTCTGGAAATAACAAAGCCATTTTTCAAAGGATAGCTCTCTCTTTAAATTCTCTGCTTCGTACAAATGGGAAGCCAAGTTATACAGGATAAGGTCTACTTACTTCAAGCACTAGGAATTCATTTGGGGAAAAATCATAGCATGACTGTGCTTTCTACAGCTGAAGTCAATATACAGCTGAAGTACATAGATGTGCATTCCCAGCACAGATCAGGCTACAGCTTCAAACTCTTCCCCAAAACCAAGGCAGAGAAATCACATCTGAAACCACTGCAGAAAAATTCTTCAGCAGAAAGACCGAAGGAATGCTGCCTTGAATTATACT
This sequence comes from Crypturellus tataupa, assembly GCA_034781795.1. Lineage (NCBI taxonomy): Eukaryota > Metazoa > Chordata > Aves > Tinamiformes > Tinamidae > Crypturellus > Crypturellus tataupa. Next base: position 919,726 of record JAWLRI010000700.1, on the reverse strand, counting down.
TTTAACTATAATGTCTCCCTTCATCCTGAAATACGTTAGCACTTTGTAGCACGTACAGTGGGTGCAGCACATTTCCCACAGAGAACAGTTCCTGAACTGCTCAAGCCTTACAAAGCATATCTGCAAAGTGCACTAGGAGGAGAATACCCACACTGCGCATTAGGGTAAGACTTTCTTCCATAGCACTCATGAATCTCCACCTTATCAAAAACAGCATTAGAACAAAGAAGAACATCTTTTAATGTGACTTTTCTTAAAACAGCTCGCTACAGCTCATAAAAGTATTTACCTCATTATCCGTTCCCACATCCAGCATCACCGGTAGACACTCATGAGGTTTAACTCCTCCACATGCTGTATAAAGTGCCAGTTTACCAACCGGGATGCCCATTCCATAACAGCCAAGGTCTCCAAGACCTAGAATACGTTCTCCGTCTGTCACCACGATAGCCTGGAGGAAGAAATTAAAACACTGTAAAAGTCACTTCTTTGCTAACATGATACTGCTATGTACTACACATTTTATCTTCTTATCTGTGATTGTACTTTTTAATTTTAAAATGTTAATGAGTACAAATTAGTTGATAATAGAAGAAAGGCCCTGAATTGTTTTATTATAGATCACTATGTTTTTGTTCCTCTATTTCCAACCTTTGCTTGACTGTTAATAGGAACCCCATGTAAAAACATTTAAGAATACACAGGGGAGGTACTTAGTATTACATTACAAGGGAACTGGCATTGTTCCCTCTTACATTTTCTGTCAACAGTATCAAAACAGAATAGGACGGGAACGGCAAGTTGCCTGTTTTCTGCCTAACAAAGAACAACCCGGCACTCCTGGGTTTTGCCCTAACTGTTTTCAGCAGAACCAGAGGCCTCTATTACTGCTGGCCTTTGACAGGGCTGTCTGCAGCCGCTTGGTTCTTGTCCTTCTGAAAATATGCATTTCTTCTTCCTTTGAGCAAATAACATACTTCACTAGATAAGGATTTCATCATATTTGTACATATGAGGAAGTATGTGTTTTCACTTATGGAAATATACGATTGCAGTAAAACCCACAAAACTGTACTAAAAAGAAGAGTTTTCTAAGTAATGGGTAGCAAAAGCAATGTCCTAACTTGAGCCAAAATGTCAATCTCTTGCGTTAACATTTCTACCATCAACAAAAAAAGGAGGAAAAACCGTTAAAAAATTTATAATGGCTAGTGCCAATGACATGCGTTTTCTTTTCTAACTTGATGGAAGTGTTGAGGGAGAGCAAATTCTGTACGTATTTCAAAATTCCATATACTGATTACAGCAATGAAGATGATTAAGGGACTAGAGCGTCTATTGTACAAGGAAAGACTAAGAGAGTTGGGGCTGTTTAGCCTGGAGAAGGGAAGATTGAGAGGAAATCTGATCAATAGGTACAAATATCTGAGGGAAAAATGTAAAGAAGATGGAGCCAAACACTTCTCAGTGGTGGCCAGTGACAGGACAAGGGGTAATGGGTACAAGTTGAACCACAGGCAGTTCCACCTCCATGTGAGGAAGAACTTCTTTCCCCTGAGGATAACAGAGCCCTGGCACAGGCTGCCCAGAGAGGCTGTGCAGTCTCCTTCTCTGGAGATCTTCCAAACCTGCCTGGATGC